>JAQIWD010000722.1:0-17577 GCA_034694825.1 Anurida granaria
ACAATGGAAGGGCAGCGAGTTACAGTGATAGCAACGCATCCCCAGAATGTACTTGGGAGGCTGCTCCTGATGGTTGTGGTGGTGCGGTAGTGGATTGTTGGGCTGACACACCCTCCCATTGTTAGTCCACATTCCAGTGGTGCACTTGGGCCGAATGGAACCGGATTCTTGGTTTGGTTCAAGCACGGGATTTAGCCCATACTTCACGATCTCTACTTGGTTCTAATCGTCATCCACATCATTCTTCCCCCAATAATGCATTTTCATCCATCCGAATTTTGGTTCTTGGCCCCCATCACCTTTTTTTTTTCTGAGAAGAAGACAACAAAAGGAGATCCCATTTATCGTCTATTGTGGTCCAAGTTGTAGAACACGCGGCGTTGGTTCGGATCTGTAACAGAAACGATGGCGGTTGCATTCCAGAGTTTCATCTCATCACGTTCATTCATTCAGGAAGGGACGCGATGGGGCCAAGGTATGAAGGTACACAAATAAGGATACCAAGGGATGAGGTTTACTTTGTGCGTACCTAGGGGTTGAGGACGCAAAGACGAAGGGGAGGGCCCCTTCCAATTCTACCTTGCATTGTGATAATGCAGGGGACCAACTTGAAGAATTTCAGTGACACGGTCATCCGGGAACTTGGTCTTGCAATTCAAGGTACCTTAAGTAAGTAACGTACCTTAAGTAAATCCAATCCAAAGCCAAGTATTTGCGAAAACTCGTAACTGACGTGGGTCAAATGCAAAATTTCTAGGGAGTAATTCTGTAAACCAAAGCATAGAATCCTTTGAGGTTGATTACAAAGTCTACCTGAGCCCTCCTGAAGATTTCCTACAGTCAACAATGGAGAGATAACAATGAATTGGGATTTTCTCAAGTTTTTGCTAAGCCCTGCGAGGGATGAAAATTTTACAAGAATGGCCAAATCCCCATTCTAATTCTTGCCAAAATTTTCCTTCATTTCCAAACATCATGGCGGACTTTGTTAGAAAAGTTCCCGTTGTTAAATTTCAGAATGTCATCAGTCATTCCCCATTATGACTATTGGGAAAGGGATGTTTTGGGGCGTGGTTCGACTTTGGCTTTCCCTTGGCTCTTGTAATCAAAATCAGATTAGAACGGTGAAACTTCCTTACTAATTTTTTTCTTTTGTATTTTTCCCCAACAGTATTATCCTCGGACGGGAGTGATGGAAGACCGTCTGACACGGAGGACCTTTTGCGGGATGATGCGTCTTCCTGTCATAATGGCGCCCATGTGAATGCTGGCCTTGCCTCCACTGGATCCTCGGATAACTCTTCAATTTGTTCCAGTGATCATCACAACCACTCCAGTCAACAGTTCATCTCCAACCAAGTCAAATTTGAGGTAAAGATTTTGAGCACTAAAAAACGTGACTTGGTCATTTAGGCTCGTCCAATTCTTAATGCCTTGCCAGTCACGCCTTCCTACGCCTTTACAACTGAAGTTACCCCCTCACCCATTTTCAACCCTGTCAAGTCATGTTCCTCAAAAAGTTCAACTCGGCTATTTTTAGCAATCTAATTGATCGAAGGGCTAAAAAACTGAGGGCAATGACCCACCCCTTTACCTTTCTGTAACTGCGGACTTGTCAGGGCTTAAGAATTTCGCCGACATCAAACGAGATTGACAACTTGGGGATAAAAAGGAGCAAAGAGGGATGATGGGAATGGCAATCCGAAAATGCAACAGAAAGGGTTGGGTTAGACATTCTTTCAAGATTCAATTCAAAGTTGAGCTTCCCTTTTCCTTCCAAATTGAATAGAAGTTTCCAATCAATTGTTCCGCATTGATTCAATACAAATTGCTAGGAGGGGATATGGTGCTTTGTTCAACAGTCAAGGAATTTGATGGATCATTTTGTTTGTTGTAATCAAGGGTTTCTTCTTACACCTTTCCCAGCTGAGTTGCGTCCCTAGCTGTTTTTCAGAAAATTGATACCACCAGAATCCATACCCGGGTTGTCAATATCCGTTGAAATCTGAGGGGTGATTAAATGTCCTTAAATGCTTTTGAAGGGGGGACTTAAGTCCACCACCAGATTTTATAAAGCGTAGGTTCTGGAGGGTTGGGGGATGAAATGATTCAATTTCATTCAGGAATAATAGGGTAGAAGGATTAAAGTACAGGAATTCGGGAGGATAAATCCAAGTCCATTTGTTGCGGAATCCACACCATAAACTCGAATTCAATTGATCCTTTCAATTCAATTCTTCGTTGTATGGAGGATGAACAGGGAGTGGCACAATTGATGGCATCAATTCAAGATTTTCTATTACAAATGCGGAATGCCATGTAATCGTTAATAGAATTTTGACATTTGTTGAGAGCAAAAGGCGTATTTCGGGATACAATCATTGAATTCCTTGATCTTATTGTAGTTTTTCGTCATGATAAAACTGTAACGTTTGAATCCTAATTAGAATGCAAGGCGTTACTCTAAATGTCAAAACTTTCTAAAGTGATCTAGAGATTCGAGTAGCCAAAATATTTGTATTAATGGACACCTCTTTACGATTCCTGATGTGTTTGTTGGCTGGTTGTCAATACAGGGGCGGATTCAACAGGTGCGCACTTGGGATTTCCTAACGGAGTCACAAAGTAGACTTCCCTGTTACCTGTCTATTAAGTTTGTTTTCTATTTTGGTAGTCATTCATTGTTCGGGGCCGGTAGCGCTTAATTTCCTGGTATCCATTCGCAGCGATTGGGCGGATGGTGGAAAGTGTTGTCGCCCTTATCAAACAAATTTATTATGACTTGAGTGTGTTTTTCAACTTGAGCTGAAATGAGTCAGCACCAGCGGTGTCTGTCGGGCCGTCATACCGCACTTGTTGTCGGCATGGTCATGAGAAAGCTAGGAATGAAATTGACATAAAATTGAAATTAACGTTGGATTTAATTACTTTGATACGGATTGACAAGTGCCGACTCTACTTTTCCAGAACTTCTATTCTGAAAACTGGAGGAATGACTTGTGGAATTCAGAGTGGATTTACCGGTTAACAAGACAAGATCAACAAAAGTATTTTAAGTGGTCCCCATTAAACAATTGAGGTTTCATCACTTTACAACAGATCATCCAGGTCAGGTGAGGGGGGAAAATGGAACTTTTTATGGTCAAACGTTTTCTCTGATTTTGCCGACTAATTGGAATTTCACCTTGATTTTAATTGTTTCTCTAAATTTTTCCGCACTGGAAATCAATTGGTAATGCAACAGAATATAAATTAGCCAAATTAATTTCCTTCCGTGCATTTACTAAACTTCCATAGCCAACGGTGATAAATCCACTTAAGACTTCCTAATAAGGCGAGTTAACATTGAAAGTGTAAACTTCAATGGGCGGTTCCCCACTTGGAACCCTTGGAAATGGGTTAATGAATTCCTTTTACTCTCAAGCATGCACCGCCACCGCCACCGCGCCTCCATAAAACGCGCTTAGGAACAACGAACCCACAGCCTCATTTTGTTGATTATAATTTTTAATTGAGATGAGATGATTAATCAAGAAAACGTTGATTCCTTGCAGGATTTCGAGTGTGATGTCCAAGTAGAAGGAAGCGAATCTGGGGAGGAGCGGAAGGAATTTTCATTCACCTTCTACGATTTAGATGGGCATGGAAAAATAACCAAAGACGTAAGTTTCTGCCAAGGTTTGTGACCTGTGGTCACAATTAGTAATCGAAGCATTTCTAATCCCAATTTTGATTACCGCAGGATATTGCTGGACTGGTGCGAAGCATTTACGGAGCCGTAAACGACTCCATCACAGTTCCCCAAGGGGGTAAGAAGACCATCAAAGTAAAACTGACAGTCACGCCTGAGCAGGAGCAAAAGGACGCTGAGGAAGCGCTGAAGAACAACGCTGCAAACAACAATAATCTCCCGCAAACCGGTGAACCCCCGAATGCAGCAGCGCCCATGGGCTGTGGGATTTCAACCAATGCGGAGTCTCGGGCGACGGAGGAGACGACGACGACGACGATACCCACACGCCTCAAGCTCCGCAACAACGTCAATGTCACCATCCGTGAGAATTTGAATCGACACGGGAGCGCTAGGCACCACCGTGAGCGCTACTCGCAACAATACCCAGAGAAGCCAAGATTCCATTCAGTCCGAGTCCCAAACACTTCCCATGGTCACCTCCTCTCCGACTGCCGTGGATGTCGTAACCTTTTACCTGAAGTAATTCGTGACTGTGGGGCGTCACCCATGCGGCACCGGAAGAAATGGAGAGAACGTCAATGCTCCTCCCTCCAACGCCCCGATCTCTGTGACCTCGTCCAGGCGAATATGGAAAAGAACAATGTGTTTCCCTGTTGTCGGAATGACATTCCGCAGGGAGTACCTCAAGCCCCCAAAGGTCAACCTCACCCCCCATCCCCTCATCATCCCTGTTCTCACAATCATCTAATTGACCCAAATTGCCCAATCTTACCTCTCCTCAACAATGATAATTGCAAGGAAAAATTGGTGGATGACTCCCATCACTGTTCCTCCTCGCGGAGTGTCAAGTTCTCAGAGATTTCTGGTGCCAAATTGTTCAACGGTCACAAATTCCACCTCGCTTGCAAGCGACATTGTCATCACAGGTCAAGGTCTCATGACCTCAGCCAAAACCATCCGGGCGACAATCGAGAGTCGTCCAAAGGAGGGCCGAGTTGCAACAATCACCTCTACCACTGCAGTAGTCACCACGAGGAGAGTCTGGAGATCCTGACTGGCTGCGTCCTGAATTCGGCTCAGCAGCCATCACCCCCACAACCCTCCCCCCGAAATAAGAATACAAACAACAATAATAAGAACATCCTCAATAAATTGACCACTGGCACGACCCCACATCATTTAAAGCACCGAAACCGGGAGGAGGATCATGCTCGTGCCATGGCCCAAGTCATGAAATGGCTCCAACGGGAAAACATTGGTGACAAGAACACCAGTTCAACGACCCCGAAACCTTGCTTTAATTTCCAGCAGCCCCACCTTCGTCAATTCCAATCGAGTAGTCCACCGATGGGGAAGAAACAGGAGCATCACCACGTCCATGAACACTACCACCATCACTACCATCACCATTTTGGAAAAGAAACGCCAATCATTGTTTAATTTCACGTTCCCTGGTACTCATTCAGTGAGAAAGGAAAGGTGTCAAAGGTCGAGTCTCGAGTGTCAGGAGATTCTAATTAAGAAATTGCTCGATTGAATGGATTGTTGGTGGCTATAGACTTGTTAGAATTATTAATGATATTTATTACTGTTAACTTAACATTAGTTAATGTTCCAGGCAGAATACGGTTTTATGGCAAGAAAACTTGGTTGACTTCATTTTGTTATTACTCATTTTTACCATGAATTCTAATGTTTCGTTTGCTTTTTAAAAACTCAGGTTAGAAACTTTACAAACTGGCACTACCTCTTAACTACCAACACGTCTGATATTTATACCTAACTTCCAGAAATTAGTTTAAACTAATGCTCGGCTTAAGTATATTAAAACCAGAACCAGGCATTTGGAGTTCACACCTATTATGGATGTGACTCTTGGCTAGATTTAGTTAATTGGTTGTGAGTTGTGAGATAATGAAGCTTGTTTAAAATTAAGGGATTAAGCCCTAAACTTAAAGGGGATGTTCATTAATTGTGTAAACTCTGTTTATCCTCCAAAGTCGCACCTTGGAATAAAGCTAAACGCCGATGATCGTTTGAAAATTAAATTTATAAAACCAAATTCATACTTGCTCAGATTTGAAGCTCAGGGTTTAGTTTTGCAAAAACGCTGATTTCATGTCCATAAGGAAGAAATGCCATCCGCGAACTCGTGCCGTGGGAGTGCGAAAATTAAAACCGCGACTGTAAATTTCATGCAAGTTTTTTTTACCCTTGAGCTTGAGATCATGGATATCAGCTGCTTCGTTTCGTCAGGAAAACGTAAAGTTTGTGCTTGGAATTTCATCATAAATGGTTTGGTCCTTTGGTGCATCTGTGTCATTCACAATTATTAATCGGGTCTAGTAATTGACCTTTTCACCTCCGTCCTTTGCCATTTTCCAACATCATTTTTCTATTTGAAAATGGATGACGCTGAAGTTTCCCAGTACTCTGACGAACAGGAATCGCTGATTGCGGAAAGGTAAAATTGGCAAAACATATCTCGATAACACTTTTCAATCAACTAATAGTTTTACTGTCAAATTTATATGAGTATTGCTGGAGACTTTTGAACGGATAGGAATTTAAGCAACCTTGCATGTGCATTTATTAAACAGGTGGGTTCATTGGTGTCGACATCAAGAGAACGTCAAATGTACGGAATCCAATGTACCACAAGGAATTCTTCCTCAAAGACACAAGGGTATCCTCATAGATGTCAAGGTCGGAGGGATGAAGCGGTGCCCCGATGACAAAATCTATAGCAGGCATGAAGCGCTCCGCTCGCGGGTTTGTCTCTGCGCTCTTACCTTTCCGTCAAGATTCAATTTAAATGGCTTTATTCACTAACTAATCGCTGTTATCATTAATTGCAGGTAGCTCGTGGTAATTGCATCCTTGAACTAAACCATTTATCCGAACTCGGAGTTACAACGACGTCCTACTTCTTCCTGGTTTTTGCGCTAAAGAAATTCTCAGGTGGAATGGGGGATGAAGACGATGAAGAATCTGTCCAAAATTCGTGGCAAAAGTATTTCTTAAAGGCAGGTACCCTTACCATCATTATCTACAGACAGAGGTCAATTTCAAAAAATTTCAAAATTTTCACTGTCATTTCTTTGTAGCCAATAGAAGAAGCCGATAAAATTGTGGTTACGAGCAAAGCGAACGGAGAAGCAGGTCACTTGAGTAGTCGTAAGATTGCGGGACAAACTTTCTTCTGCATTGGTTCCAAAAATGTCCACCTCCTCGCCAGGGATCGAGGTAAGTCAATGATGACGCTGACGCTTCCATTTAGCAAAACGATCTAACGATTGTTTCGAATGCGCAGGCGATCTGCGACATTACACAGGTAGCCGCTACGACACGGCTCTGGTGGTCGCAAGATCATTCTTCTCTACATACATGGAATGCCCCGAGGTCAAAGATGAGAATCGGGAACTGCTGATATCGTACTTGCAAAAGACAAAGTACACGGCAGTAATGGAAGTTTTGCAACCCAACTACATGCATATAGAAGACCTCAGCTATTTAGTAGAGCCAGAACTCATGTAATTGCAACTCTTTTTGTTACCAATTCCAGCAATTCTAAATAGAATTCATCTAGCAACCTTTCCATGTAGGTTTATATGCTGGACATCAATCTATTCCGAAGATGATTGTTCCTCACACTGTTCTGTAGCACCAAATGTTGCCATCGACCGTGCTCGTCATTTTGGCCTCAAAACAATTTCGTATGAATTGATCAATCCCTCTGAGGCGGAGGAGTTTATGCTAAACGTAATCTACAGAGCATGTACATTTTTAATGGGTTAAAGCATTAACCCATAATGTTCCTTCTTAGATACGGCGTGAAATGGGATATGAAGGGAGAGTGCTGTACTTTATGGACTCGGATGGGAACATTTTTGGGCTCATCAAAAAGAAGACTGCTTGGTACATCATTTTGCGAGCACTTCGGGAAAAGGCTTGCTCATTCTCTTCACCAAAGGCATCTTTCTCCAAGGCAGAAATGGAACAGAAAGTGACGAAGCGTCTTCGTGAGATCCAAGTTTGGCTTGGCTTTTCCGATGATTACCGTAAAACATGGGAGGTAAGAATTCCTTCTGCTTTTGCAATTTCCAAATCAATTCCATTTGCAAGAATAACCAATTTCTAAGGTTTTTTTTTCTTAAAAAATAGATGCTGGGAGTCGCATTCGTGGATTGGTTGGTCCACAAAACCAAGAAAGGTGCTGGGACTGCACCTGCCGTCCGTGCAAAATTCCCGTTGTTACTGAAAGAATTTCTGGAGACGCATGAGAAATATCACGATTTGTACAGCAATTTGACCTATTCTTGATTCTAAATTGTACCAAGGTGCTGCCAAAGATTTCGTCCAACTTTCCATTCAATTTACATGTAAGAAGTACATTTGTTAAAGGGAATTTTAAGGGTTTAAGTTAAAATTAAAACGAGTTTTTATCACATCAAAGTTTTGAAGATAAGGCAGCGGATGATGAGGGTCCAAGTGATCTAATCTAATCGCCAATTTTTAAAACATAACGGCATGACTAAGTTCACTGGTACTTTCCCCATTAACCCTTTAGTCAAACATTTCATTCTTGTTGTTCTGCTCTGCAACAATGAAGCTTTGCCTTTTGTTTCTTGTGAATACTGTGGGTACGTTTGCGTTTTCTCCGGAACCGGAAGATCATGGGAGTGTAAATGGTAAATCAGCTATTCACATTCTGAATAGCTTGAATTCAGAATTATTCTCAATTTCAGAATTAACAAAATTTATAAACTTAACCCTGTTTTTGTGACAGCGGAATGGTGGATGCTGGAGAGTAAACTGGAGAAAGAGAAGCGAGATCTTGAATTTGTTGAACTGGTTGTGATCATCAAGGAAATCGAAATCGATTCCTCCCTACCTAAAGAAGATCTGGAATTTATTACCGAAAGGACAGAGTCACTCCACATAAAGGTCAGTTTTGAAGGGTTCACCAAAGGGTTAGGTTCGGTTTTTGATTAATCCTGCATTCCAGTTTAGCCATCTTACCCAGGAATCCAGCAGGATAGCGGAGAAGATCCAAACGCTGGCAAATCTTCTCGCATCTCAAAGCGCAACGGAGATGATTACCCTTTCAGAGGAGGAAATGCTGCTGAATTTTATAGATACTGTCATGAAAACTCGTGAAAGGATAGCGACAATCCAGGACGTAATTCAAGTTTTATTAAAATTGATAATACACACTGTAATTGATGGATTAACCGTCCCTCTTTCCCAAGTTCTATTTGGAACAATATAACGAATTCAATAAGGCAGAGGAAGAATGGCTGGAAATGGAGCTGGTGAAAGATCTGACCTTGCTAAGATCTGTCCAAGGGCATTTACTAAATTTTTCAAAAATGGACGAAGTTGTCATCTTGAAAAAAATGGTAACTCGTTTATATGCTTCTGCTCAACTGGAAGCTCAAGTCTAAACCTTTGACCTTTCTTTTAGTTTCGCTCAAAAGTATCCGAGGTCATCGATGCTTGTGACTTGTACATTGAGGCTTCAGAAGTCTGGACTGTCTATTACGATGTTCTGGACAAATTCTACGAGAGCGTAAATAATAATTTTATTTAAAATTTGAAAACGTAATAAATGAATTTGGGGTTTTCAGTTTGAAAAAGGGGCACAAAATTATGCGCCTGAACCTGTCGAACAGGGGGATGAGCACCAAAAAATCCTAACTGAAACTCGACAATTTCTCAGAGCGTACAAGGAAGTACTTGCAACTCAAGAGAACGCCACTGTGGGAATTGATACTTCCGAACATACAGAACTTTAAATTAGGGGCTAATTACTACAATTACCGGGTACAATTAACTTACGAATTATGGTTAAAAATTAAAAGAGATATTTTCAGTTACCCCTGGGAAACAGGTATTTCCATTTCCATTTCAGAACTTACTCGCTTCCGCGTCCACTCTCGACCACTTTTGACAAATATCCGGTGACCCTCGCAGTCCAATTTCTCCTCGATACATTTGGCCTTGCAGCAAATTTTACAGTATTTGAAATCACATCTAGTCCCCTATGTGGTATAGTTCAAACGGCTTTCAGTGAAATGGGAATGGATGAAAACTTAAGAGAATAGATGGAAACTTACGCCGATATTGTGACAATCTGGCTCGAGACACGTCACCAGTTTCTGGTCACGAATCCTCGTTGTTACTTTAACTTTCCTTTTCATTCGCTTCAGACTTTTCTTGGAGGGACGATTCCCTGTGGGTGATCCTGAATTCTCCAGATCCTGCACGACACGTGTCTCTTTTACAACTGGAGAGGGCAGTAGTGGAGGTCGCTCATAGGGTTGACACAACCAGGGAGGTAAAGGGAGGTCACGAACACGAGGGTTATCTGGTGGTGTCCATTCTTTGGCTCCTAAGAAATAAGGTTCGTAGCGACGTTTCAGTTCCTGTGTGATTTCATCAAAGACCTCCATGGTTCCTGCCCTCCCCAAGCTCTCCCGTAGGTCAAAGTTCACGTCCATCATCAGCCTAACACGAAAAGAAAGAAATGTGATAACTAACAACTCGATTTGGAAATGCTTTACGGAAAATGGTAAAGTTAGTGGCGTACAAGTGATGAAAAATCTTGAATAGATGACCTCTGACATAAGACATTGGGCACGGGAATACGTTTACGAGTTGGTTATACTCCAGAGCAACGTCCCAAACTGGGGGTTGAAGACCGGAAAAAATTGCTGGGTTGTGAAGATTCCCCTCAGCACTCATGACACCGTTGACCCCAGTTGCATCCATGCATTTCTGTACATCGGGCAAGTATCGAATGTTTCCATTGGCTATCACAGGTATTGAAACGGCGTCTCTGTAGAATAACACGATGATACCACATTGACAATTTCTATCGACCCTGGCACAATGTGCCACAGATTACCTAACGGCCTTGATGTAATTCCAATCCGCTAACCCAGTCGTAGGTCCTTTTTGAGTGATGGTCCGGCCATGGACGGTTAACATCCAGCACCCAGCGGCTTCAATCATTTTGGCATAACGTACCGTCTTTTCCACGTCCTCAAAAATACGAATCTTGCAGGAAACTGGTACGCCGACCTTGTTAATACTCTTAACTGCGGGATTAAGTCACTTATTAGTTTATTTGGCTCACACAGTGTCCTGAAAACAAATTATTACATTTGGTTACCCATATTTGCGACGAGTTCCCACTCGTCCTGTAAGAAAGCTCCATAGTGTCCAGTTTTTGCAATTCTTTGTGGACATCCTAAATTAATATCGACACCATCACAAAAGTCTTTAGCATAGAAAGCTGCTTCGGAAATAGTTTTCGGATCATTTCCGCAGAACTGCACACAAAACAAGAGAAAAGTAAGCTTCATATCATCATACTGATTACTAATTGTATCGTAAGATCGGATTTACATTACCTGTATAATTAGTGGCCTATCCTCAATGCATTTACAGGTGTTCAGATTCTCATTCCGGTATGTCACATCTAAAACACCGGAAGTAAAATTAAAACAATGTAAAATTACAGAATCACAAGTTCAAAGATGTTGATGTGATGTTGTTCCACGAGCTTACCCTTGACGAAGTTCTTGCTATGAATCATTGGAGTGAAACAAAGATGAGAATTATACCTAAAATTTAAAAAAAATTGACAATTGGAAAGCCTAAAAAAGTTAATTAGTACCATAATTCTACTAACAAAGAAGACAGGAATTGACATGATACGGAGGCGAGGACAGGACACCATAATCAGTTTAAAACATACCTTCGTGACATCATCCGCCAGGCAAGCTCAGAGGCATCAACCATTGGAGCGACGATATGCGTGGGACTTTTCAGTACATTCTCCCACCAATTAGTAATTGCTTCTCTCGAAGGATGCGAGTTGGTGGTGGGGTCCTCCACTTCCTTCATCTTACTTACAAAAGTGTAAGTATTCGGAAAATCAGACTGAATTATTCAGTACCACTTGGTTTGTTGTGTGTTGTGACTTGGACTGTACACAACTGGAACAGCTGAACTGGAAATGCACAAGTTGCAAGTGCAATGAAACACGTTTCTATGAATTTCTGTGTGACTTTGCCGCCTTCTTCGCAAAGCATTTCCAAGAAAGGAAGGAGAGACGAGAGAGACAGCGATTGATTTAATTCTTCAGCGATTAAAACAATTCTCAAAGTGTTTGTATCTACAAACTATATAATTCATGGACTATAAAACTACACGTTTCACAAAATGTTATCAAATATTAATTTTTATTACTATGAGCATACTTCCTGGAGTTGTGGATCTTTGCGTAAACTTTGACTGCTTCGGCTCGATCGAAAATGACCCCTTTGTATAATTCCTCGTGGCGGCTTGACGTGTGTTCAGGTGTGATCCGAACTGTTGGCTCTTCACCTTCCGCTGCAACATGTTTCAATGGCATCCCTTTAAAGTTGTACACCAATGGTAACTCTGGATCCTTCTCAGGCGCTGGCAGCCCAATCTTGCCTTGTTGTCTCTGGAACAATTCCTACAAACAAGGGTCCAAGCTTTCAGAATCGGATTGACCTTAGGAATGTTCAGTAACTCATTTACCCTCCATAAAGGTGGAAAGGGGGCTGTCCTTGGCAGAATGTTGACTGGCGTTAGATGAGCTTTCCCACGATTACAGAATTCTGTTTCTTCGTGCCTTGGCACAAGTTGGTAATCGTCATTGAAGCCCACATTTCCCAAGTTCTGGGGTTCATCGAACTTTCTTCCACGAAATGTCACTTCCGCCCAGATGTTTCCTACCATTCTTCCCTAGAAATAAAACAAAATTGATTATCCATGCGAGCCGGGAAATATTTTGCATTGTGGATTTATGGTTATTTACTGGTGGGTATTCGATACTGTGGGGTTCAACGCGGATAATCCTGTAGAAAGTCGGTTCCTCAGGGTAGATCCTCGTGAACTTTGACCTTTGAATAATTCTTCCTTTCCCAAAGTCTTTCAAATTCATCAGAATCTCCCACAGCGGCTTTCCAAAGTTGGTTGACCGCTTCCCAAAGTATTTGATAGGCATTGCTGCAAGAGCACTGGCGGTGAGGATGAAACGCTGAGGTTGAAGGTATGAACCCTTGACCTTGCCTTTGACCCTGGCAGCAAACTACCGAACCGTCAGAAAAACAGGGACGATGAACTTTTAGAAACTCATAAACATCTTCGGAAAACTTTTGATTTTATGTTTCTGGCGGTTGAGTTTTACTAAAGTGAGAATCGAATCAGCGGCGCTTCCAATTCCAAGAGCAGTTGACCAGAAACGATTTCTAAGAATTCAAAGGTCAACTTCATCCGAAACTACTTTTTTGTTTTTCGGGGGTAATACTCCTGCTCCAACTTAGTAAATGGATTTGAACTAATCCAAAAACTAATTTTCTAAGATCCAAAGTTCATCGGCAGTTCAATCTGGCAAGTTTTCATGTTCTGTCATAAATTGACTCCCTCAATTATTCTTTCGTCGAGTCTGCCCTGACACCTGACCTACCTGACCTCAATTCCCACAAAATCATCATAAAGTTTTAGGGTAAATCAACCCTGTTGCTTCTCTCTTTAAGTTACCTCTAAGCTAACAACACTGCGGGTCAAAATCTCAAGCGTTTCAAGTGACTCAAGATGACGCTTGAGCCATCGGGAGATTTGGCTATCGAACGAAATTGGAAGGCTTCGCCGACACGCTTATCGAAGCAGATTTTGAGAAGAAAAAATACTTTTGTTTAACCACTTGCGATTTACATAGGGATTATTGTAATTTTTTGAAAAAGTGCAGCTATAAAGCGAGTCGGCAAGACCCAAGACCTTTCAGTTACGCTTCAGGTATCTTTTATCAAAACCGGATGGGAGGCTCAAGTGGGCACAAGTGGCATCTTGAGAAGCGTAAAACGCTTTGACTTTCGGCGCAGTGTTATTAGCATGGAACAGAAGTGAGATAATCCGCTTTAACTTTGCGAAATCCGGGGGAGTGCTTACAGCCTTAATCGATTCTTAAGAAGTCAAGGAAACTGGAATCTCCATAAGTACAATCAGTGACGTCCAAGTCGTCAGTTCGGTGGTTTTAACTGGGTTAAATTTTATTTAATAATTACCACATAGTTCATAATGGAAAACATTAAAAGTTGAGACGCACGCCCCTTCTACACCTGAATACCCACCACCTGGAGCCTAATTATCACCTTCCAAAACATTTGTTTGCGGAGTTCTTTGTTATTAAACCATAAAAGGTTTAAGTTTAATCTCTGCAAACCTTGGAAGAAAGCTTCAGTCGGAATTTTACCAGGATTATGTCCTATCAAAAACAAATAGTCTGATTCCAAGTTCACGCACTTCAATTTCGCCCTGATTGAAACCTGATTTAATAGCAGTGCTTACAAGAACTGGAGCTTACTCTGGAAGAACAATAACAATGGTACTGTCAGCGGCGATCCGAAGGAAATCCCTAAGCATGTTTACCGGAAGAGCACGACCAGATATACCCGTTGTGGTAAGTTTAAGTTGGAGTTTATTCTACAACAATAGTTTTTTTTGCAATGCAATTTACAATTACAAAAGCTGCTTCTAAAATTATTCCAACCATGGATTCCCGCACGCTTTGTCTCCTTTAATTATGAATGCCATTATCATCCATTTATGATCCGTCAAATGCTTTTTGCGAAATTGTGATCCAGAGTTATCAGACGCAAAGTTTGCAAATTCCACGTTACTACCTAGACAGTTGAGCATGTTCGCGGAACTTATTTGTAAGCACGTTTTCTGGGTATTAATTAATGAGTCGGAATCTTACTTAATTAGCGTAGCAGTTACGGATTATCTGTTCGTAGTAGTCCACTCCACCTTCATCTAGTTTCAAATTTTCATTGTGATTGTGGTGACCGCTATAAGCAGAAAATCGTCAGTATGAAAAGCCTGAATCGGCAGCTTTCAATAATTATGGAAAACAATAACGGTGAGATACGCGGAGGTGACGCTCCTAAAATACCCCGGAGCAATGGGATTAAGGCACAACAACATTCCCGGACTTCATCCGGAGCAGAACAGGTAGGCGTGATTTACCCACTTCAAATCATCAATGCTATGCTATGTTTCTTAGAATCATTAACCGTATGATAACGAGGCAATCAATTTGTACTTTAGTGTTTCCACGTCCAAATCGGCATAATCTCTAGAAAAGAACAACTGAAATCAATCAAATGTGGTTCAAGTGCTTAAAACTACTGAACCTTCACCTAAAAATTTCACCCATCCGACACATGCCTTTCCAGTTTTCCAGGACCTTTAGAAGGAAACAAAGCTCTCCTAATTTATTTGCTCAAGTTAGGAAATCCTTTGTCCCTAATTATCCAAAATTCCCAGTATATTAGCAAGTAGTTTATAATTATCTCCGATTGTTTGTGGGTGAGCGTTCTATTTCTTTGAGGTTAGCGTATGGCCTGCGTCACTTCCACTTTTGGAAACCACGAGTGTAGTTAATCAACCGTAAAAAGTGTTGAACAAGTGCTTCTTATTCTTTTACAAGTGCTTAAATTTTATTACATGTGTGTTCAGTGTATAATTTTGACTAGAACCTCTCGAAATAGACCCATTCTTATCCAAATGAGCTTCCTTGCTACAATTAGCCTTAGTTTTCGTTGTTAGCATTCCAAAGGTTAAGTTTAGCCATAGGCATCATCCCTTTGTTCTCATAAATCACTCACAAGTCACAAGTTGTGAGTCACAAACCCAGTCAAATCCTTGAGCCTTGACTTTGGGAATGGAACTTCATCGTGACAAGACAGAAACTCAGCTCCAGAAGTGTCGTTTTTGCAAAGCGTGATGCTCATCCCAGGACCTACGACCAAGGTAAATTCCACACGTGGAGACGGATACAGGTGAATAATGCGAGGGAGGCAGGCAGGGAAGATCAATTAAATAATGGAGCTTACCCAGGAAATTTTCCCAGTAGCCTCAACTAATGAATGGAATCCGCAATTGTACGGAAGGGGGAAGTGAGGGATGGAAATTATTCCAATCATGCATCCTAACTTTATTGTTTGCGCTTCTGCTTTTGATACTAAAACTTGGAAATTTATTCATTCCTGCTCTCTGGTTCTTAGTACTCGTCCAGCATCGTTTCCGAGGTGCATTTTAGTGTAGGTCTGGTGATTGTTTTCCTCGAATCCGGAGATGCGATTGAGAATTTGAATTTGGGTATAGGTAAACCCCCAATCACAATGGATTCATTAATTTGGCAAGAGTCAATTGATTTGATTGCACGAAATGTCTGTGATGTGTACTTCCGGCGGAGAGGTACGCCGTAGGAGCTTCATTCAGAACCCAGTTCGCAAAATGCTCCGGGGAAACAATCCTTCCCATTATTTTATTGACCCCAGTTTGATCCGAAATTATATCGGGATCCGATCCCGGCGTGGTTCCATGATGTCATACGCTGACGAGGAGGAGTGGCATGAACACGGTGGAACTGACAACTTGGCCTACTCCTCATCACCTACCTTGGTAAAGTTAATTAAGGATTTAGGAATTTTGTGTCTGCTCTGCGTCGCAGCGATTAGCATCATCGCTTGTTTTTGTTTATTGGATCTTGTCATTAGTTTCTTAGAATCATAGATCCCATTAATTCAGGAAGGTAAGTCGGAAGGGTTAAAAAACGGGGCTTGGAGCGGTTGCTTGAAGTTGCGTGCTTCCAGTAACCGCAAAAACTGCTGGAGAGCACTTTTTTCTGGTTCTTTAATACCTTCCTTCCGCGTCAAAGCACGAGAGCGTGAATTCCCAATCAATTACACGCCTGTCACGTAGTCCATTAGACTCAACTTTTCATAAAATTATGAAACTACGTGCCTTTGTTTATGATTTTGTACTCGTCATCTATTTCTGGTTGCGTTAACTAGGGCTTTAGTGTAGTTAACTTTGGTTGGTGATTAGAGACGAGCCTCCGTAAGAATTTTTGAGTGGATGGATAGCCAAAAGGCACGCTTTGGTTTTTCCCTTTTTCAATTGTGCCCAATTGCCCAAAAATTCCGAAAAATGGCTATAACCACCACCCCGAAAATCCTGAAGGTCTTCGCCACGGTCGTTACTCCATAACCTATTTACGATTTTACGTCCAGAAGCCATGAATGAGCATTTTTATTGATTCTTACTCTGTTTTGACATCCACAGGTGGAAGAGATGGAATCTGCAGATCAGGATGAGAAGCAACAGAAGCTCCGCCGACGTAATCGACTCATGTCAATTGAGAATACAGCCTTGACCGAGGTCATAACAATTTATGAGAAATTGAAGAAAGGGACAGGGAACCAGGAGGAAGGGATCTACCGGCAATCCAATTTTGCGGATAACTCCACTCGACTCGACATCGAATTCAGCGAGGCTGAAGAAACGGTCCCAATTATTCCAACCTTTGTCAGCGCCCCAATTGAGAACAATGCCAAAAACACGTTGGATTTCAATAAGTTCAAGAACTTTCGACCGAGCAAGTATCTCTACTTTTCGTAAGAACAACTGGAATTTGTCAATGAATCACTCAATTTTTGAAATGTGGTTCAAGGTGTTTAATTTATTTTTCAGAGAAAAATCAAGCCTCCTTCAGTCTGATGTCATCGAGAGGCTCACGCCCGACTTTGCTGAGCTTCTCAAGGCCAAAAACTATTGGCTGAATATTTACGATGTAAATCCGGATTCAAATGTTCATAAATCCATTCGTAGCATGATGTCAGTCAGGAAATGTGTTAATTAGTTAATGAATTTAAATGATTGGTGTTTTTTATTTCAGCCCAATGAGCAGGATTTCTCGATCTTATTCAACAGTTATGGCGTCCATGATTTGACAATCAATGATATCAAGGAAGGGAACACGGAAGAAAAGGTTA
>JAQIWD010000723.1:0-17576 GCA_034694825.1 Anurida granaria
CTGATTATGTGTGGTGTTTGCGTGTATACCCTGCTTGGGACCATTTTCCATAATCCCAGGCTGACATTTATGATTCGCCAGGTTTAGTTTTTGCGTACATCCGCCAGCTACTACGAAGTTTTACTGTCACTCACAGTCGACCACAAAGGGGAATTTATGCTGCCTAGGTCGTGGGTGACGGAATCGCTAACCGGGGATCAATTCTCAGCCGTCACCCGCCACTGCTCAAACTACGACTCGGGGAAACAATCAAGTAGTCACCCCCTTTCTAGCACTTTGTCTTTCTCGTCAACTTGTTTTTTATGCCACAAACCTCAACTTTATGACGTCTTGACGAGATCAAGGGAGACGAAAGGGCCCAGCCCAGTTCCAGGCAGGCATGACAAATGGACTGGGACCCAAATGACACTTTGAGTTTGATATGAAACTGGGACTGGGTAGTAGAGTCCATATTTCCATCCCATCTCCATTTCAGATGGGAGTAAAGGAAATATAAAGTCGTTGATCATGGCTGCTTATATTTGACCTCATTCCGAATTTCACTCCCTTCCATACTCACTCCCAAGAGATGAACTCTCAAACTAGCGTCCAAACTTCCGTTTTTCCATCAAGAAAATAATATTCAGGAGCAGGAGTTTACTTACTAGGGGTAGGTTTTTATTCCCGTCTTGGTAAATCCTGGGACTAGGAGGAAATGAAGTAGGATCCTCCTGCGGTTATTTTATAATTCAATCCCAGAAATCATCTTTTATGATAACACTCCTAAAATGTTTCAATTCCGCATGACCCAATTTCACGTTTCATTAAATTTGGGAACGTTCTTCCGAATTAATTAAAATAAAGTCATTACAATTGTTTCATTTGTTGGAATTCGACTTATAGAGAGACATGAAGAGAATGTTGGCAAGGAAAAGCGGGTTAAATAAAAGTGCATTTGTTGTTCTATATCTTTGAGTCATTTGCTCAAATACTTCAGTCTTGTTTGATATTCAAGTTGATTGTTTTTAGAAAAGGAAAAGCAACATGATTTTTTACTTTTATCAATTTTAATTAACTTTTGTGGAGGGCGTGCGGACGCCGAAATTATTTACAGATACTTGGCAATTGGGGAAATAAAAACCGAGGTTTCCACTTATGTGAATTAGAATGAAGGGAAAGGAGGTTAAGATAAATATACAAGTTCGGCAATTTTTTAAATTGACAAAATGGAAATTGGATTGCAAATTTTCTTCATCACAAAATATACTCAGGCGATTTAGCCACGACGAAATATTGATGGCTGGAAAACTGTAAAAGGGCATCAGGTCAAGATTTCATAATTTCAAATTGAAATTTGCGCCTAATTTTATTTCTGGCTCAAAGAAACTGGCACTCTTCGGTTAATTGTTTCCTCCCACCGAGCTTTTTGCGTTAAGTACCCTTGATTCTCTTCATTTATCCCTCAATCTTCTTAATTTACGGAACTTGACGGTTAAAACAATTTACAAGAAAAGGAAATTGTAACGAGGCTTAATTAATATTTCATAAAACGAGTTTTCAGAATTCATCTCCTTTCTCCCTCAACTCCACTCAAACTTTCACATTCTTGGAATTTTCTCATGAAAGGGAAGTGTTATACTCGTGAAGGTCAATTTAGTTCAACTAATTTATAACGGGAAGGCACGTGCCCCATTAGAGAGCGTGTCGAGTTTTAACGTCTCTTCACCTTAACCCACACAATTTACCCTTGACAGGTTTTATTTTTCAAAAAAAAAGTTTGTAGGTTTCCTTTGAAAAAAAGGTACGAAACATGACGTCGTTTGCCTTCAGTTGTGGCTTCCCATTCCTAATTATTGACGCACTTTATGGTCCCTATTTCCCATTCTTGCCTGAATTTGGATCAATAAAAATAGTTTGCTTTTCCGTAGAAAGTTTGACTCATAGGAATGGCGGAAAACGAGAGAGATAAAAAAGATTCAAAAAAGTTTGTTGGTTGGATAGTAGGGGAGAAAGTTTGTTGGAAAAAGAAAGAAGAATGACAAGGGAAGAGTAGTCGAGGGAACGTCGAGTGTCACCTCATGCACATCAAAAAGAAATTGCAAATTTCAAGTCCCGCCACCACCACCACCACCACCAACAGTACGTTGCGTCTCAGAATAGGATTTGGGCAAAATAAGTGAGAAAGTCCAATTGTTTCAAGTTTGTTACGCCCGGCTTCCTTTCACTCTCAAAAAATTCAATCCGTTTTCAAGTTTCCACAATTCATGATTTATATTTACGTGCCCCCCTATAACTGATGTGGAAGGAACACGTAAAATTAAATAAATTCAATTCAATTCAATTCAATTCAATTGTGGTTGTGATATAAACCGCAAAATTTTTAAAATACGCCACCCAGCCCTATTTTTGAGCGTTTTTGGGGGTTTCCATGAAAACTGCCACAGAAATACGGCAAATATATATAGCTATGCCATAGTTCAGAAGTAACACGATAAAGATTGCCGTCAATATTAAATTTATTTTCGAATGATTTCAAAATATGAGAAGAAGGAGCGTGATTGAAATTTGAATGTGACAATAAAATAAAAATTGAGACTCGAAAATGTGGAAAGAAAAAGGTGGTGGTAGTTGGGGATCGAAAAGAAAAGTCTTGAATTTATTTTGACTAAAAAAATATGTAGAGTGTAACATGAAATGAAGCGACCTGTTTATTGTTCCCGCATCCAATTGCCTACGACTTGGTTTTATGTATTTTTTACAACTCTCTTCAACCCATGTCTCCATGTGTACTACACATGGAAATGAGCGTCTCTGGATAATTCTACTTGATTACATATTCTCCTCCGACATGAATAAAAACAAGCTTCATTTTATTGGCTGAACAAGACTATCGGGTAGGGAGTACAAAACTAGAGCCATGTCCTCCATTCCCATTGTTTTTAACTTGTTCCCACAGACTTTGACTTTAAGCACATGACTGGTAATATGAGCTTTCACTGAAAACAAATAGGGACACAACTACCTTAATTTTCTTTTTCAAACCTCCCCCTGTTTCACCCTTTGATTCCATGCCACAAAACTAGATTTGAGTGAAAGTTGAACATATACACGCGTGACTAAAATGGGAAAAAGGAGACTTTTTCCCTTTTAATTATTCTGCCAAATGAATTTAATTCCTCAATCAACCCGCCCTGTTCACAACTTCCTCCTCTTTTGACTCTATTTTTCTGCCTTGTGTACATTCAATTTACAAATTAGTCAATTTCGGCGTGACTCTTTCTACTTTGGTTAAAGTGGCGGTACATGGGTAGATGGATGGAAAAGGACAAATGAACAAAAGAACGTGAATAATGAATGGCTCTGACTCTGCAAACTATACGGTCGAAAAGTTCTCCACCGAGGGCAAAGTTCCAGTCTGGAAAGTTTCATTTTATGATGAAAAATGTCCTAATATGTTATAGTGTATTCAATTTCGGCCGATTTAAATATACGGATTGCGAATGAGATATATGCGTCAAGTCGTAAAAAAAATTTTGTGAAAAGAAATCTGGGAGATTACTTTTCTCCATTTTATATTTTATGACTCAAAAGTGCTGAATTGATCAATTTAACCTCTCTGCCTTGCCCAAATCTAGTTGAAATTGGAGGACGCGTGTGTCCGTTTTAAGAACTCTGGTCACACCTCCTCCTCCAATTTGAGTCCAAATGCGTTTTTCAACGGTAATAAAATTTGCTCTGATTTAAAACTGGGAGATCCGGATGAGTTATGGAACAAATCGCTGACCGCGGGACTTTTTGTCTCAAATTGAAAAACTTGAAAATGCACGCTAGAGTGGAAACCGCGCTTTTTCGGGGTTCACTGATTTTCAAATTTCAAATTTGGCGCTGTCATAAAACGCTACAAGCAGGCACGTCATTCCAAATATTTCTCCTTCCTACCGTATAATCCGTTTACATTTTTTATGCTTCAAATTCATCACGTTTGTACCATGCTGAACCAGCGGCGGAGACCTCGAACGAAGAAAGGATTTAAAAGTAGAGTGTTTGGAAAGTTAAGTCTCTTTTCAATGAACCATTCCTTTGCTTTCTCCTCCGCAGGCCTTGACATTTAATCAGGCGGATGACGTCCGGAGAAAAGTGCATAATAATCTCCTTATTCCATCCTCCAAATGCTTACGCCCAACTGCTCCTCTTTCAAAAGCATGTGAAGGAATAAATTATTGCCCGTAGGATTATATTGGAGTGAAGTCATCATCCTCCCACGTTCCGCGCTGTTGTCATGTAATTTCCAGCCTCGGCACCATCCTGCACTCCGCTTCCTCTCTGGTTTTGATATCAACATTAATTTGTATGCACAACGAAGAGTACAATTGCATGAGCCCAGAAATGGCGGTGGGATTCCAGGATAGGAGCTGTGGATGAAAGTACTTCCACTACATTCAACTCCTGGCGCCAGTTGGAGTCCTTTACTTAGCAAAGATCAGTGTCGGCAACGCCATTTCCACCAATCCCCAGTCAGGAAGAGCCTGGTACTAGGAGCCGTGTGAAGAAAGGAAGTGCTAATTATTAGCCCTTCCACTTCTAGCTTGCTAGCTGACGCTCATAAATTTTCACTTTGAAAGTTCATACGTCGGAAAGCGGCGGAAAGCGATGGAGGGGAAGTGGCTGACCCCATTTTTAACTCCTGGTTCTCCATTTATCACCCAATTGGAACAAGCCCAGAGGGCCACCCCTTAAAAACTGCATTAGAACCCATGAATTCTGCCAAACGCTAAGCTTTCTAATGCAAAAAGTAAGAGCTGGTGCTCTACATTTTTTTTGTCTAATTGGAGATTACCTGAATCCACTTGTCGTGAAAAAGTCAAAGGAGGATGAAGGAGTTAATGAGGCTGGATGATGGATTAGGAAATTGGCACTCAGAACCAGAACAAAGGGCGGGAGTATATGAATGTCTATACATAATCAAGGGTTTCCTTTGTAGTTGAGGTCCAATTTCCTCCGTGTCATTTAGGTACTGCGATACATGGCCTGCAAACTCCTGGATTGGGAATTTTGAGACTCCCGCGTCCTTGCGGATGTCATAATGAGGATTTGAATGGCGCCAGAGACTGAAAGTGGGAAAATGTTCACAAATCAGGAGGGAAGAAAGAAAGGAGGCTCAGGTGTTGCCATAATTCCTTTCCCTTGTTCCCTTCTTCTAGAAAGTTTCAATGTTTCCCATTTCCTCACATCAAGGCTATATAGGGGACGTGGTTCCATGGGTTTCTACTGGAATAGGTAGGATGAGATCCTGCCTCTAATGTTATTCCTCACTTGCTCCACTTTCTTCAACTTTCCCTTTTGAGTTTTCATATTTTAAAAGAATTTTTTCCCTTCATATCCGGCCGCAGCCTCCACACGTAGACAACTAATGTATGTTTTTCTCTATTCTTCTATCCCCAAGTTTCTCCGTTCCCAGGTTGTTGAAATCCTTGAGGACATGACGGAGAATAGAATGTGGTATTAACGAGGAGGAGAGAAAGGAAGCCCTTCCATTTTTATGGTTCCTAACAATTCATGTCGTGCGGTGACGGATTGAAATCCGGACCCAAGTACTTTCCACGTCCCAATCCAAGGCACTCAGTCTTATATGACAGGAACGGTGTCAATCTTGGCAGTCAGGAGACGCACAGTTTGTAGTTTGTTCCAAGGTTCATCGAATTCCCAGAATCCATTTGTCATAATCAGAAAAAGGGGATAGAAAAACAAGTTGGAAGCTCCTTTGTGCTCTGGATTTTAGGCATTACGCAAGTTTTAATTGAATAGGAACCCAGTCCTGGCAAACATTTACAAAAAAAACTAATGCTGCCCATGGAAATGGTCGGTTGCCCCCCCCCCCCCTCCGGATTTAGCCCCATTATTCCCTCCAGTTTAATTTGAACTTTCCCACAAGAAGTTATTAGAAGGGATGGGAATTAGGCATGTAACTTTCCTTTCCTTTTAAGTTTAAACCCACAAACAACCACCTCAACCTCATTTTACTTTCTTAACGCTTTTAGAAACGGGATGAGGAGGGAATGCGCAGTGGTACTTTAATTCCTTTCACCACCTTTAACGGAAAACATTAGATCTTCCAAGAAAGAAGAACAGAAGACGCTGTTTTCTATTCTCCACGTGCTGGCTCCTGCTAATGGTTTCGCAAAGGTAGGATCACTAGCCATCAGCAGCGTAGCTGGCGTGAGAAAGCCGTTTTGACAGGAGGATAAGGCACATTTCCGGCATGTACTGGTAGATGGGAAATGAAACATCATGCATGACGATAGATGAAAAAAGCTCATGCCCATGTTTGTCCTCTTTCCACCTTGTTTACACAATTGCATCTCTGTGGCTACCCAAGTGGACCGAAAGATTAGATCATGAACAAGGCCTTTTTCTTTTAGGATTTTGTATGGGGCAGATGACCAGATTCTTCTTTTTTTACTCAATGGCGTTTGGTGGTGGGTGAAAGTGGACCAAATGACTCCAGCCTCCCTGTCAAGTACTATTTGTTTAAACCAAAGACCCACCCAAGGGTCTCAGATCCCTTGAATGATACCGTCACTAAAGTTTAACCAACTACTAAATCAAATGGAGCCAACTCCATTACTTCACTCCTTCAGTCCTACCGAATTCGCCTTGTGTAACCACAAACTTTCACTTTGGGATTATGACAGAAATTGATGGGATGCACTCTAAAAGTTTTGGAATCATAAATTGCGGAGTTTTCCGCCGGAGCTGAACGCAATCCTGTCGGGGCCTACACTTTTTTTTGTCGATGAACTGTTGTCGTGGTGGTGATGGTGGTGGTGGTGGTATTGATTGGCGACCAGCGATAAGAATCGTTATTGACTTGATTTCCTCACTTTTGCGGTGGTCTTTTCTGGTCGTCCATTACTTTTAAACGCATATTGCCATAGAAGAAAACAACACAGCAGGCTAAGACGTTGCGTGACTCTAATGAAGGTGTGCAAAGGCCATTAGTTTTCCTTTTCCTTGAAAAGCTCCTAGATTAGCCCGTGAGAAAGAAAAGCTTTAGTAGAGTAATAAGCTCCATGGGATTTGTTATTCTACACGGAAAGTCCGAGTAGGAACAGAACACGGAGACATTTGTTTTCGTTTTTTATTATTAGAAACAGGCAGATATTAAAAAGTGGTCATAGGGCAAACCATAAAACGTTTCTCGTATTTCAGTTCAGGTTTGAAAGTAGAGTGGGAACCCTTCGATTCCTTTTCCCAATCAGTCTCAAGTGCTGATTCATGAAAAGTTAATAACATTTTATTAAATTGGTTTTTAATCTAGTCCGTTTTTGAACCGTTTTTCAATAAAGAATGCCCGCCCTTTAGTTGTTTGTTTAAGAATATTGATTGTCTTAATTTTTCCCCGGTCTGTTTCCATTTCTTATACATTTAGGAAATAAAATCATTAAATATGGGCCCGGATTTCCATCCAGTTTTTTCCTCTGCCTTTTCTTGGAAACGTTTTCATGTAACCTTGATTTGCAGCGGTGGTGCTTGCTCTGGTGGAAAAATTAGCAGCGGATTTTCAAAAAAATGATCAGCGGTTAGCTAGTTTCTGAGGCACTTTCCAATATTTTGGTTTGGTTGTCCGAAACAGAACCAATCATCACCTCATAAAAATCTGAAGATCTGATAGGTGTGAATCCCCACTGGATCAGCTAAATTGTATTCTCGAAGCGTGTCATCATTGGATTGAATTGGGAGTGGAGTAAATTATTGATTGGGTGTGTGTTTGCAATTGGATTGCTTTCCCTTGGTCCATCCCAAGGCGCAACGACACGAAAGGACGTCGTCCTCCTCCTTTGCGGAAGTTTGGGCTGCGGAGACAGAAAAAATAGTGGTACAATCTCCTTGGATTGGAAACACATTTCTCGTTTTCCATTTTCTCCACTCGCAGTTTCCAATTCGTCTAAGAGTTTCCTTCCTCCCACACTCTTACACATTTCACCCGAAAAGCCCCAAAAGAGAAAGGGAAAGAAAGTCCAAAGGCGGGCTGGACGCCTGTTTTCCCATTTGGTGGAAGTGAAAAAAAGAAAATAGTCACCATCACCAACTTTCTTTGGCATGAGAAACTATTCCTTCGTCTTCCTTCCTTCCTCGTCGGATGGAATATAGTCGTTGAGCCAAACTAAAGTTATTTAGGTTACATGGGTCCTACAAATCCAACTTTCCTTGGAGACCTTTCTCCTTTCTCCAGGAGTATTTGCTGGACTGAAGGAACTGGACTGAGGGAGCTGGTGGATTGGAGGCGTATTAGTGGACGCCAGTGGTGAATTGTAGGAAGGGGGAAAGGGCTGATACATGATTAGTGGACGACGGGGCCTAACCCAAGGAGAAGAGGATTGATGGGCTAAATCCTCATTTTATATCCAAGGGAATAATGGAAGATAGATTGGAGAGTTTGGGCTTCTTCTTTTTATCTAACTACGACAGAGTAATTCATTTTACCAAATCCTGATCATGGCAGAACTCAATCCCCCACAACTCCTCTTCCTTTCTTTACTTTTGGAAAGAGAAAACTTATTGAAAGGGAAAAAAGTCTGAAGACTGACGGTGGGGAAAGAGGAGAAGAAAGGGATGAGACTGAGTGGACCAACATGGAAACAAGATTAGATGAGGTAATATGGAGAAAGTTTGCACGAAAAGAAAACTTATCCTTAGCGATAAAACAAATATACACACAAACAATCAGTTTAGCAGGGGCAAGGAGAGGAGAAAAGTTTATTGGCCCAATCGTGCGTTTCCCACAATCCATCCAACGTTTATCAAAATCACAGTTTAATCTTAGGCGATGAAAACTTTGTTCATTGGTCTCACTCCAAGTGGGATCCGTTGGATAAAATTATTACACGCCTCATCCCAATCTTAACCGAAAGAGGAAAGGAATGACAATGCTAAGCGAAGTGAGACCTGGTTCTCTAATTCATTTTTAATTTGAAGCAGAAGATGCTTAAGGGACGAGTGTGGGCTTGGATGTGGAATTGATTAAAGAAAGCATTTGATTTCAATGGAGATTAATCTGAGTTTTAATTAAGTGATGTTATTAATGGATTTAATTTGAGACTTTGGAGGAGGAGAGGACCTAATTACAAATCCCATTAATCTCCAGAGGCACCCGCACTCACTCTCTCTACACTCAATTACAACATAATACAAGTGCCAGAATAAGTTCCCATTCTAATTAAATTGTTAAGGTTTCTATTTACCAAAAATGTCGTTTTAGTGCGATATGACTACATTTAGATCTTGAACTTGCAATCCACTATCATCTTTGAACGAATAAAAATACAAAAATATAAATCATCGTCGCTGTGTATTGAAATTGGGCTATGCTTGAAAATCGAAAATATATAGTTTATCTGCTAGACAAAAACGCGTTGCGTAACTTTGCGTACAAACAGACACCCCCTAAACCCCACCAGGGAAGGTGCCCGCGGTTCAAAAAATGAAATAACTCGGAATGCTTGAAGTGCAGCAAAATACCAAGCTATTTTGCCAAAAAAAAACGTCCTTTTGAAGCGATAAAGGGTTTTTTCCACCTTGCGAAATAGACGTGACTGTAAACTGGAGACGTGTATCTTAAGTGGGATTAATAAAATATAAGTTTTAATCGGGAAATGACAAGATTCCATTTGGTATGCGAAAATATTACAAAATTGACACTAAAGCTAAACTTTGTTCTTATTAGTTGTAGAATGTTTAAACTGCGGACAATGATCTGTGAAAAACACATTTCGTAAATTGTAGTTAACGAATACAAATGGAGATTGTTGTTAGGGGTAAATTGGAGAGTTAAGGTTATAAAAGTTGGATACGGAAATAGATGGTTTTGTCTTTTTGTGGAGGATGTTGGTTAAAATGGGAGGTGATTTTTAACTTTGGCAGTGAGTCCTTGCCTTCCCTGTTTGTGTATCTCTGCCATCTCCCCAGTCCCTTTCCCTCCTGACATGGAAGCACTTTAAGGTCTTTAACTACGTGAATATTTATTGTGCCAATAATCCTCAGTCCTTATCTCCTTCCCTTAAAATAAAGTGTTTGTAGAAATGTTCCTCATAAATACTGAGAGTGAAGTTCCGCTTTGTTTTACTGTCCTGAATTTATTATTCAAAAGTTGGAGAGGAGAAAGTGAGGATGAGAGAAATTTAAGTTCATCCAACCATCCTCCGACGACTGTTTTACTCCAAGCCTTTCGAAATCTGAGCTGTTGTTCCTTCCTTGTTGGATGAATCTAGTAGTAGAGTGACAAAGTCGTTAGGTCCAGGAGCTTCTATAAACTCGTGATATAACTAATAAAAACCTTCCAACTAAATATGATCACA
Organism: Anurida granaria; assembly: GCA_034694825.1. Classification (NCBI taxonomy): domain Eukaryota; kingdom Metazoa; phylum Arthropoda; class Collembola; order Poduromorpha; family Neanuridae; genus Anurida; species Anurida granaria. The sequence continues at coordinate 10,335 of JAQIWD010000723.1, forward strand.
GAGTTGTCCTGAAGATAGGAGGAAATAATGAGGATGTTCTCGATTTCCATCTCATTCTGGAAGGAAGGAAGGGTAGGATGGGAAATGACAGAGAACAGAGATATATCTACTGAAACGGTGGTAATCAAGACCAGAGAAGAAATTGAGTCGATTAAACCCACCAACTTTGAAATAAACTAAGTCTAAAACTGGGAAATAGAACAGGAAAACAGATAGGCAAACTTTACTAGGTCAATTCCAATTCCACAAAGTAGACGACATTCCTTTCGGAAGTACTCAACCGAGACTTGGACCTCTCCTGCTGGGCATGATGCATGGCCCAAATTTCAGGCATCCTTGTCATTAATTCTACCATGATCACTTATAGTTTTCTCCAGTTTCATGGCGGACTATAATTGAACCAAAAGCTGCCTAAATTTTGCGTTCATCCTGCCGACTTGCTGCCAAAACCAGGCGGATTTTGCACACCTTTGTACCCTTACCAAAAGTCATGGATAGTTTGTATGTATCGCCACCAGGAATCGATGCCCCTCCCCCGGTGCCTTCCCTGGGAAAGACGAAGAAAGGGAAGACATTAAGAATGGCGATGGGCAAGAGGATCATCCTCTTGGAACATCCCCAATGCTGAAACAATAACTTTAAATGTGCTTCCGGCCTGGGTCCATAAATTGTGGTGGTGGTAGAGTTCATATTACTTTGGGAAACAACGGGAAGAGCAGCGGGAGATTCATAAACACAATGGACTCTCAGCCCCAGTGTACTCCAGCACTCCAGTCTCCTCTAGCTCGAATGGGAAAAACAAATATTTGCAGTGGTACAAGACCCGACTGACCCCATGCCACGGCATGGGCTCATTCACTCCGAATCAATTGAGAGATTTATTGTAAACCATCCAAAAGACTACAAAGAGCGCCGTAGGAGGTCAAAGTACGGCAAAGTATTCATCCCCGTGTACTGGGGTGCAGAGAACATAATGAAACAAGATGGTGAACGTCAACCAGAGTTTATCAAATTTTGAAAATTGTAAAATTATGTCTCAGCTCCAGAGGAAAAGATTTGAGTCAAGTGTCAATTTGCATTTCCTTTCCTTCCCCGTCCGCCCGTTCTTTCCTTAATGAGATTTCTTTAACCAATTCCAGATGGGGGAAAATGAATTTGTTTCCTCCAGGATTGGGGAAGAGACTGAAAAAAAAATGAAAAAGTTGAGAGAGAAAAGACGTTTATTACGTTATTACTGGAAGGCACAAAAAGACAGAAGAGAAAGGAAAGACGGAGGGAATACATCATTTAAAAGTTCCGTTTTCTTTTCCTTTCTCTTCATTTTTTGGTTCCAAGAGAAAGCGAGCTCCCATTTTTTGTTACCCGACTCAAAACTTTAATAAAAGAAATTGGACAATTATAAAAAGGGGCTCATTTTTTCATTCTTTTCCCCCATCTTTATTTTGCTATCCGAGGGCATTTTGAACTTTATCATTCCAGCAAAGTTTTTAACTTTTAAAATCAAAGTTTAACAGGAAAAAATGAAGTTTTTCATCACTCCCTCACACTTCATCCAAAGTCATAATTTGACAAATTCACCTCATACAACACGGTGTATTTCAAAAGTCAGATTATTACTCGGAAAAATAACTACCTAAGGTACACTTTGCAGTTTTTAGTCGTAAACTTTTTTAAAGTGCTCATAAAAAACTGCATGAGCGTTGGTCTTTTTGTCAGCATTTTTTATTTTGTTACTCCCATTGTAGGTTCATTGTGTTTGAAGTGGATGCATTGTTCCATTTTGTAAAGTTAATTTCCCTGAGAGTCTCTTTTAGTCCCCAATGTGCCTCGCTTTCTTGGCCCCATTTTAGAAGAAGATGGAGAAAGCACCCGGCAGGACTTTTGTTTCCCACAGTCTCCAGATTGGATCCTGGGATCTGCTTCGTGAATTTTCCCGGCACGCACCATTCCTTGTCTCTCCCTTAAGCTTCTCGGAGAGTCCTATAACCTCCCTCAAGGCTCAGAGGAAAGGAAGATAAGAGGAAATTAAAGTGAATCTAAGTGAATGAAATTATAATACATTACATCAGTCATGCAGTTCCTTCTTCCCCCTCCACTGTCGCCGAGTTAAGTCTGTGGAAGAAAGCTCCAGAATCCATCCTTTCTTCCTTTCCATCACCAGAAAGCTAATGGCAGGAATACAAAATCATAAAGAACAATGAAGAGGACACGGACGTTATTGTGAACATTTTCGGATAAGGAAGCAAGGGTGTGTGACTTTATGCTTTTGATTTGTCCGTCTGCTTGCCTCTTCTCAGCCAGTTTCGAGGAAAATTTGTACCAATTTCTCCTCGACAGATACGAACTGTGTTATTAACTTAATTTGTAGGATCAGTAAATATATAATTTCGTTTTGTGTTTGCCATAAAAAACGGAAGTACTCTTTAATTATTACTGTGTCATTATCAGTGGTATGTGTCAAGGCAAGTAACTTTTTTTCTTTTCTTTCAAGAGCGGGCCCATTTCGTTAATCCCATTTTGGCCTCCGGTAGAGTTAATGTCAAAACAATCTGGTATCTCTCGAATAACGATTAACTACCGCTACTTTACCTCCTTGTATCATATCATTTGATAAATATCTTTATACAAGTTGTATCTAAATCCTGAGTCGCATTTCACTGCCGCTATTTGGTTGAACCGTTTTTGCCACGTTTTTATTATAAAAAAAACAGCACGTGCCTACACGCCTTCGAGCTTTCTTTTTACTTCCAAGCCGAACACCAACTTCCTAATGTAGTTTGCCAAAAATAAAATAGGAAATGATGGGTATAAAAGTTTAGTTTTATTCTTCCGGCCTTTTAAAAGGAAAATGTCTGTAGGGGGTGACTGACGGTTTCTTCCAGCAAAAGGATTTGCGAAAAACTCGATTTACTTTTAGGTTTATTAGTAGTGCAGCCAAGCCTCGAGCTATTCGAAAAATAGTAAATATAGTATATGAAGTATTCATGTAGCCCCGGAGAAATGAGAAAATAGAAAAGTACTCATTAAAAATTCACTTAATGTAATTGACATTTTGAAAATTAGTGTACACGCTTGACTGTTTAGCTCAACTTCAAAGGATCTTGTGAGAGTAAATATTTTTTCGCTTCCTAATACAACTCAGATGTTATACAGAAATGTAGTGAAAACTTGACTCCATTTTCATTTATGACTTTTTTCTTTTCGTTCTGCTTTCTCCTCTTTTGCCAGATGTCATAAAAGTGAGCTTCCTCGCACGCTCCCTGGCCAAAATGAACCAAAGTGCATCAAAGCCCCATTCATTATAACCCTCCCTGACAGGGTGACTGAGGAGGATGGGAATGGAGGTCTCAGTTTTGCATAGACCGCCCTTTTGTCTCTTCTTCCCCAGCAGCCTGTTCCTTTCAAAATGAGTTCCACCTCCGTTCCTTATTGAAAAGACAAAAGACACATGTGGGAAAGTGACATCAATCTTAATTTTGGGAGACAAGGGCAGGAGGCAGGTGCCTATAAGGAATTATTAGTGTCTCCTTTATTCTCCCAAATTTCCTTTCCTTGCATATCCTTTCTCTTGGGGGAAAGGAGCGTGGCCCTCGTTTTCTAGCTGAGCGAAGATAATAAAATGGGAAAAGTTTGGGTTCTTTTGAAGGCATCTAATGATAAGTTAAAAGGAGTGGTTCCAAAAAAGTCCCTCCATTTCAATCCACAGTAGAATTAAACTTTTTGAAATTAGTTTATAAAAATAAGTTTTTGGATTAACTCGGATTTTGCGGCCAGGGAGAAAGAAGTGAAGGAAACTCAGTTTTAATTGGATCCGAACGAAACTCGAGGAAAAAATGAGCGTCAATTTTAGAATCCTCGCAAGGGAAATGGCCGTCAAACTTTTCTTTTTTACGCCGGAGGATCGTAAAAGTGAAAAAACAATAATGAGAAGCAACTTTTTTTTAAATGTAGTCACTTTTTTATCGTTTTCTGGCGGAAGGATACAAGGAACGAAGGGGATGTTGTTCGGCGAATTTAAAGGTCAACGGGACCATAATGAATTGTGGGTGGCCGAATGATGGAGGGAAAGGTTGAACCGGCGGACGAATAAGTGAAAGGAGGAGAAAGTAGAATTGGATTTCTGTCTATTATTCTTCCGTCTGTTCATAATGTGTTTGCACACACATTTCATCTTTTCTTGACTTTTCCCCTTGTCCTCTTCATCCTTTCTTATGTCAGGTCTATGCATCGTTTATGTTTGCCTCTGTGTATGTACTCCTCCTCCTATCTTCCCAATCCTTACGTCCTTTGTTCTCCTTTGAAGTTCTTCCTCTTCTTGCTTTCCTTTCTTCTTTCTTGGTTGCCAAAGGGCGATGCAGGAATCAAAAACAGAAGAAAGGGAAAATAAAGAATTGACTTTGGCTTCCTTCCCAATGAGTACAATTTTTGTACCAAGAAAAAAGAAAAGGCTCTCGGCGTCCAAACGGTTGAAATTGGGTCGTCCTTCTGGCAAAAGAAAAAATCTCATATCCGCTGACCTTCTTTTCATACTGGGCAGAAAGGTAAAGATTTTTCTTCCCATCCGGGTTTTCCCGCCTGACATGTTCATATAACCCGCCTCCAGTTTTTCATAAACAGTGACAACATGAGGAGGTATAAACTCTGCATGAGCATAAACACGTGGTGCCAAATGATTTTGAACGTGTCAGTCAGTTTCGTTTGGCTGACAAGGGGATAACGCAGGCGGTGGGACTTGGTGAAAGCTCCAACTTTCTTTTTTTGGCAATCCGGATTGTTGGCAAAGTTTCCATTTTGGTGGTGGTAGTTTTTTGTTTGTAAATTCCCACCAATTCCTTTCGCGCCACTACGACGCATAATCTTAATATCCTGCTTAGAGTATAACAATAATAGTTAAAAACAATGGACGGGGTTTATCTGGGTCATTAGACTAAGACTAAAAGTAAGAAAAATGAGGATACGAGCCATAACCGTAGGCCAGGTCCTTTCTAACACCCGTTGTGGAACTGACTCTAATAGCTTTACCCGTCGTACTAATGCCCGACTCTCTCCCCTATACTTTCTTCATCCCTCCAGGATGATAAAGATGATAAGTCAGAGGAAATAGTGACAATATTGTCCCATTATACACCAAAAGTAAAAAGCCGGAAGGAGGGAAACAGGCTCTTACTTTCTCCGTCCGGCATTTGAGTCTTTTCTTTTAGTTCCAGGGAAAGGAGACAAAGATTTTATGTGCCTTGCCCTTTCACTTCTCCCATCATCATTCCGATTAGGATCGATTCTTATCCTTTTCTTTTACTGATTTCACTTCTTTCTTTCTACAGTAGTTGATGATGACGATTTCCAACTTTTACTCCCTGGGTTTATACGCTGAGGGAGGGATCTATGTGTATGTTGAGGGGCAGGGAGGATGCGGATGCCAAATGATAATCGTTCCCTTGATCACCACCAGAAAACGTCTAGAGAAAGTTGAAGCTTGTGGTGAATCTTATTCCGGGCTCCACCGGATACGAGGCCTAATGATCAGAATCCATGGAAATGACGACGATACCACTACTACCACCACCACCATTATCATTCCTTTTCCTGAACAAAAAACAAATGGCCAACTTATAGCTACACTGCCTGCTTTTCATGGGTGGGCAAAATACATCTATGACAACAAAGGAACCTCATCAAGTGTAACTCTCCGAAATGGCGTCATCCGGTCCCTTGCCTTGCTAATGAAAAAAAATGTCAACGAATTTTATGCATAATGGCCCCATTTTGATTTTCTTTCAATTTTCACAAAAGGCCGATGCCAAATTCCATCAAAACCGCGAGAAGAAGGCTGGCGAGGTTCCCTCGTTGATTTTCTATTGCTATGGAGATGAAGATGGTAGGATGACTTAACTTGTTCCGACGCCTGCTTTTGCCGCTCTAAAACCCTTCTTCCTTTTTTTGTAATTCAGTTATCTTGTTTTCAAAATTTTATGCAAATGCAAATTAGTGTTTGGTGTAAATCCTGGTCCATTTCGGCAACAAAAAACTTTCCTTTCCCTTCCGCCCGGTAGAGTGAAAGAAGAGAGATGGGGAAAGTTGTGAGGAGAAAGCAAAAACTTAAGAGAAAAGCGCGTAAATACTAAGTGGAAGATGATGATGATATCTATCTGGTGTCATGGTTTCTTTAGCTTCCCTTTTGTCTTCTTGTCTTGTCTTATAGTAAGGAACCATAAAGCAAAAAACTAACAAGAGATCGGCCAAAGGATGGAGGCGGATGATGGTTTCTACACGGAAGACAAAGAAAGAGTAGTAGGAGATGGTCGTAAGACAATTTAGTCTTATCATGGTAAACGAGCGTTGTCCCTGGACGTGGGAGACTCATTTTTCGGACGAGTGGGGGCTTCTGAATAATGCAAAAGATTGGAGATAGGCTCCCTTTTCCAGGCAATTCAAGTCTGAGCACTGTTTTTTTGAGAAGGGAAAGAAAAATGATCGGGTGTAAGTAAAGATGCGATTTCTCTCTTTGTTCTTCTGTACCGTCACTACAGAAACAGAGTCCTGAAAATGGCTTCCTTAGCCTTTCTTTTGTATTCTTGGCCGTAGGAAAGAGTCATCTGTAGCCTTCAGCCGTAGTCTAAGGCCTAGTCCTCCTCATCAGTAGTGGAACTCAGCGGGTTAAAATCATCGTTACTACTTTTTCCTTTTCTTTAGTCCGGTCCAGAGAGTTAGTTTGGCAAAAAATATGACAAGATGAACTGGTCATCAAAATACTGAGCCCCCATACTGCCACTACTCCCCCAAACCGTTCCATTATCTTCCAAAATTTTCTGTCAGGAGGATAAAAGGAAACGCACTTTCTCTTCTTATTATGATTAGAGCGGTTTGAAAGGAGAAAAACGAGTCCATTGGGATAGTATGGGAATAGAAAAAAAGGCTACGGAAGGCTACCCTACACTAGGGGTTTTCATTCTTCACAATTCCCCACATCACCTTACTTTTATATAATAGAAAAATGGGTTAGAGTGAAAATTGTAGGATATGAGGAGCTGACCTTATCCCGCGTATTATTACGAACAGGGGGAAGTCAACTCCCAAGATTGGCTCAAATTGGCACACGACCGCACCACTTTCATCTAAATTCAAGAGGTGAATTCAATTCTGGGCCTAATTTTAGCATTAGGCTAAGGGACCTATTGCCTTGTCTTTTTAGGGGAATAACGTTGGGTGCAAATGTTATAAACGAACTTCAATTGAAGGAATTCG
>JAQIWD010000724.1:0-17565 GCA_034694825.1 Anurida granaria
CCTCTCGGGAAGTGGAATTTATCTTCAACATTTTCGACATCTGTTTGGTGGTATAAACAACACGAGTAAATTTTCCTATTGCCAACGTTACAGATGGGATTAATAATTTTTACATCAAGAGAGTTCATTCTTGAAGAATAATTATTATTAATGTCATACGGTATGCAATAATTGATGGGGTCCCCAAAAATCAATTAAAAAGACCCCTAAATTATTCTCCCCAAAACAATTAAATCGTGCCCAACCAGACCAAACGCAATTTTTAACCTAACCTGACCTTTCAAACTCAATGCCAAAGGTCATCGTATTCCTAACCCATAAGTTGCAAGTTAGACCAATAAAAATAACTGTTTAATCCTTTTGGGGGTTGGATTTAGAGGTCCAATTTGGAGTGGAGAGAGGAATTGATTGTTTGGTACCCAATTAATTTTTTCGAATATCATATTAAATACGGAATTTACTGATTTCCTTTCTTTTCGCTATATTTTGTTGACTCTTTGTTCAGAAATATTTGAGTGTGCTACTTTATTTCCAGTACAACCAATTTGGCATTCCCAGCTACTTTTCTAGAGCGGAAAAAGCAATCAAATCCTTTCTCCGCAGTAACTGAACCACGATATCAGTGAGTTAGGTCAAGAAATATCACTTTCCCCTCATTAGTGCCTATTCATGCGTTGTTCCCCTTTCTTTTATGAGAAGTTCTAGTTTCATGAGTGGCATGCTTTGATACTATAAATACTTCCAGTTCAAGGAAACCTGATCAATAACTTTAAGAACGCAAAAGCATTCGCAGAAATCCCATAACCAATGACGGGTGAAGTAGTTCGTCCTAGAAACAGAATCGGTAGGCTCTATACTCACAAGCTAAAATGCTTTACACTACAGTAACTTTCCTTTCAATAAACTCAAGTTGAAACACTGATTTCAACCGATTTTAGACTTGTATGTCGTTGATGTACGTTCTTATTCCTCACCTTCGTTTTTCAGGAGGAAGTAAACTCCTTAAGGAAAGACAACTCTATTGTAATTGAACGTATCCAATTAAAAACGGAATAATGGAACAGTCTTTGGCTTAAAACACCAGAAATGAATATAATTTATGGTAAATAGATATCATGGTCTGGTGGAGAAACACAAAGTGGAATTTAGCTAAAACTTTTAATTAATAACTTCATAAAGTATTTTGGCATAATTAAATCAAACTTCAGGAAGTAATAAGTGGAAGGGACGTGGGACGTACTCACGCCAGTCCTGGAAATGTGTGGATTTTCAAATCTTCCTTAGACATCCTAACGCCAATCTGAGGGGAAAAAAAACCTGTTTCTTACCCACCATCCCCATCCGCTCTCGCATAAACCGCGTCCTTGTATGTTACAGGTTCAGTTGTTTTTTTTCAGTTGGTCTCAAAATGCTTTTTTTTTAATTGTGAAACTCCGCAATGAAGTTTGATCGGGACTGGAAAATTTCCCCTTCGTTTCCAGTTACTCCAATCCAACATTTGTCCATGAGATCTTGACCAAAGTTGTCGCCATCTGGGTAATTTCCGCCGCTTCATTGGATTGTTTTACCATGGCTAATTAGTAGTTTCAAATGGAACTGCCTGCTGCAAATGCTGAGTTTGAATACATATTTAGTTGGTAAAATCAATATACTTTGATCGGAATGGTTAAACCTTTCTACAAATGTAAAATCACGGCAAACTATGATAATCCTAGTTTGTCGTGTTAAAATTGACTTACATAAATGCTATTTTCTAATTTATAATACGTAGCTCGTCTACACATGCCGCGCACAACCGAGGGTTGTTAAAAACGATGTATTAGTCTCAGTTTCTGAATCCGATGAATGCGGTTATTCACTCTTCATAAATTGGAATCATGATGACTCTGTCAAAAAAGTTCCCCATATTAACTCGATGGTATGAACTAGGCAGGTGTATATGGCTGGTAATTATAACCAGCGGTCATAAGAAGTTAGTTTGTATAGTAAAGAGCCATTTGGATCAACTTTTCTTCCATTCATATTTCATTTTATTTCTTATTCCTGTGAACTGGTTTGCCCTTTTCTGTGAACTTTCTTAGTGGAGTTTGTTGAAGTTTCCCTAGAGAGAAAGAAACCTGGACGGTGAATTGAGAACTCTTCAACCGCAAAAGTGAAAGTAAACAGGGTAAGTCGACTACTTGTAGAATACTTGTGGGTCTTTTCTCGTAATAATTCTGCACAGTGAAACTGGATTCGCCTCAAGTCTCGGTTCATGGTTCGCTGGGGCAGGTTTTCTACATGGAGAAACTTTTAATGCAGTGGGATGTATGGAAGGATATAAAGGACCTGATGCCATTTCTCTCAAGCGTCAGTCTACGTCAGAACGAGTTCTGGACGACGCTAAAAGCGAAACTTGTCTCTCCAGCACTAATTAAAGTGCTGAAATTATTTGTAAATAATTCTTGACATTGAAACTAAACAGGATTGTTTTCCGAATGTCAAGTCCAACGTCCGCAATTTTGATGTCATTGATTTGGTAAGTAACAAACCTGTTCTGGATGAGGACTCAAAACGTGTAGGGATTTCCCACAGCATCATCCACGAGGCCAGCAAGAAACAAAGTGATCTTCTTTAATCTGCATCTTCTGCATAACAATTTACTCACCCATTATCACACTCCCCCTTTTACAATTTTGGAACTCTGGAATCAAAATGGGACGCCGCTGGATTTATTCAGAAGAAACATGATCTTCAGATAGTCGAAAATCTCATTTGGTGAGAAAACTTGTGTAAGTTTCGATATTGCGTAAAATTCCCCCGCTGTGTATTGACCAAATACAAATTGTGTAAATTGTAATTCAAACCCAGTAAAAGACAATAAACCAAACAACCTTGATTAGTCAACAACAACCGCACTGGCAAACTTGAAGCAGAACCTGAAGTTACAAGGAAGTAAGTCATGTTTTATTGCTCTGGAAATACCTGAGATCATCCTATCCTGGTCAATCATTCATAGCACATCCTTTGATTTTAACGTGAATCAAAAGTTTTGAGTTATTAATTCTTGTAATTATAATTGAGCTTCTTATAATCTTAATCCCCGAATACTTAAAAAATGGTGTATAAAAAGTTTGACGTTTTTTACCAAAACTTTATGCCTAGATGACGTTTTTTACCAAAACTTAATGCCTAGATGACGTTTTTTTACCAAAACTTTATGCCTAGATGACGTTTTTTACCACAACTTTATGCCTAGATGACGTTTTTTACCAAAACTTAATGCCTAGATGACGTTTTTTTACCAAAACTTTATGCCTAGATGACGTTTTTTACCACAACTTAATGCCTAGATGACGTTTTTTACCAAAACTTTATGCCTAGATTACGTTTTTTAACAAAACTTTTAGTTTGCCCAAAGGAAGCTAATTGCCATTTTAAAATTCTGCTCACGCTACACAAAGTTTGGAAAGTTATATACTTTGTATAGGTTAATGGAAAATCGAAAAATTGGGCGTTCGGTGGTGGTTTAACTAGTTTTTTCTTTCAATTTTCTTAGCGCATTCCTTACACGCGAGGCATATACCGAGGGGGCAAGGACTTGGAGTCTGAATAAATGTGGTTTCAGTTTCGCACATGTAATAACACTGCGAAAACCAAGCATCTTTTTTTCGCAATTTCTTCCAAGAGGTTTTCCCGATCTTGTGATTGACGAGGTTCCGTTTGCTGGTAACCTGTGGTTCATCTATATTCCTCACCCTATTCCCATTTCTATTGTGACAGTGTTCAGGAAAATATACAAATTCAATGAGTGCTAGTGGACAATAGGTGTTTTGTGGTGACATTTTTGCAACGACAAACCGGAACTCTCACTCAAACAAAATGATGGCAAGAATGGAAAAGTTTTTCGGGATTACCCACTTAAATTCCACGTTTGACTGGAATGAGCCCCCATACAATGTTCTCTACTACCTCTACGATATTGAGAGTGGACCTGGAAATCATTCCAGTTTTGTGAACATTGGGATTTCCGGCGAGCATGAAATGTCGGATCGGTTCCAATTCTACATCGAGGGTATCGGAGCGTTGATAATTACCGTCTTGGGTATCCTTGGGAATTGTATCAGCGGTTGGATCTTGTCACGTCGAAAAATGAGATCTCCAATTAATTGCATTCTCCTGGGATTAGCAGTTGCTGACACCATTTTCATTACTTCTTGTATCCCCGTAGTTACATTTCCAAATATATTAACTTACTACAGACTGGACATTTCACCTTCAGCTATTGTCACACCTCTCCTTTTGCCTGTCATTGCTATTGGTAAGTTAATTAGCTATTTTTTCCTGTAATTATATATCTCTTTAATTTACACGTGCGGCCATTCCACTCTCATTTTCATTCCTTCTACAATATTTAGTTTCATATTTTTTTTCTTTAATTCATTCCAGCCCACTCAGCATCCGTTTTATTGACAGTCGCTGTGACGATTGAGAGATACATTGCAATCTGCCACCCATTCAAGGCTCGGACAAACTTCACCTGGCATCAGGCGACACTCATTGTCGTTGGGATCTTTAGTTTTGCCGTACTGTATAATTTTCCAAAATGGTGGGAGAATATCTGCGTTGGAATTGTAGACGAAAATAACGTCGTCGTCCGTTACGTACCGATTACGACGACACTACGCCGGAATACGACTTATGAGAAATATTATGTTTACATCTCCTACATGCTGTTGATTTACTCCCTCCCATTAATCGTTCTTATTGTGTTCAATTTTCTGATTTATAAAGCCGTAAGTCAAAGTTTTACAAGCGTCATTGACAAGACAATTTTACGCTGGATTGAATTTTTATTCTCCTTGCTATATTAGGTGAAAAAAGCAAATCTTCAGCGGAGGATGCTCTCAAGTTCGGAACAGAATGAGAACCAAATAACCCGAATGCTCGTGATGGTTGTTTTAGTCTTCATTTTGTGCAACGCAATGACCCTTGTAAATATTGCAGCCAAAGTTATATCAGGGAGTCCATCTATTACGGGCGTGGACTCGATTCGGAATTTTTCAGTTATCCTCAACTCCTGCATCAACTTTGTCATCTACTGCGCCTACGGGGAAAAATTTCGGGAAATATTTGCAAAAATGTGGCCAACTGCGATTCAGCGAATCTTTTGCCGATCTTACTTTAATCGTCAGCGATATTCGCAAAGTAGCCGATCAAGTAAGTAGGAGAGACGGGGGGAGGGGGGGAAGGGGAATTAGCGACTTAAATGTGTGGATAAGACTAATAGCATTGTCGTAATATCAGTCTTTGCTTTTTTCATTTCAGATTCATCTGATAAAACACGCCCAGTTTCAACCATTTCCATTAGGACTACCTCTTTTGTCGTAGAAAAGTGAATTGAAATAGGTAGTTGGTAAATTAATTGTATGTAGCTTTTGTACAATTTTTGGTGTTGTATTATCTCTAGTCATCCAATCACTTTGCGTATTATTACCTCCATGTTTTGAATTTATTTATTTTCACTCTAGAAACTAATATTTATGAGGCTTAAACTATGAACAAATGTCACATGATTAACTATTAAATGACGCTTTCATGGCATCTTCTCATCACCTACACACGATATGCCCCCACGAAAAAACTTGAAACTTGAATTAGAATTCAGTTTTTTTGTTCTATGGCGCCACTTTTTTTTCAGAAATTTCCCATAAGGGTCCAGAAATACAGAGTGGGATGATGTGGTCGTGTGACAGTTTCATTATATGATCCCACCTCTCTGAGAGTCGTTTGCATAATGCCATCTGCGTATTCCCCAGCCAATAATTGACGTCAGAATGGGCGAGAAGGGGTTTGTGGTTTTCTTAAATGCCACCGCATTTTTAGGATGAACCGGGGATTTGCTACGAAATGCTGAATAGTCCAAAGTGTAGCAATCCCATTTAATTGCCAAGCTCTAATTGTGCATTTTTCATGGAAATTACGACAATAATCCATACGGAAATAATGAGAAATTTATTGGCCTTCCAAAACCACTTTACATGCCATCCTACAAATCAGTCATAACAAAGAGATGCCACTTCTGCTCCTTTTTTCTGGTGAATATTAAATTCTACCGTACCAGATTTTATTCATTTCTTTTTCGGCAATAACATCATGCTACCTGCTCAAGAATTTCATTGTTCCATGATTTGGTTTCTGGTTTGGCTTTGATGCTTTTGGTTAATTTTTGGTTAGTTGGCTAAATCTTTGCGTGAGGAGTGTATGAATGGGCTCTGCGGCTTTTAGAGAGGATAAGCACGGAAATCAAAAGAACTTCATGTGAGATTTTAATATTATTGGTTTCCTGTACCTAAAAGGACGCCAATTAAGCACGCTATAATTTGGGTTTAGGACGGGTAAAACGAAACTAAAAGATCAGCGCAGTTGACATTTCAATCGATTCCGGGTGGAATGGATTTCTGTCGTCCTGGATTTACTTTCTCAGAATTTAGGCTAAGCCTATAAGTGGTTGGTGATCATGCCAAAGACACATTCATCAACGCTTGGGAAAGTGTTTCGCTAGTAAATGGTGACCAAATTGAACTACTTGTGCTAAAGATTGTTGGGAAAGGGGAAAGTAATCCATCTCTTTGAAGGCTATTTCTTCTCAGAGTCGGACGGAAATAAAGTAAAAGTGATAGGTCATGAAGGGAAAGTTCACAAAATAGGAGAGCAGCGTGATTCTCGATCATCTAAGTCTCGTCGCACTTTGGCAAACAAGTTAGCGGAAGTGTTTGCAGAACACTGCCAGGATTTTTATGTCAGCTTGCACTAAAGGAGAGAAATGGACATTTTAGATTACTTGGGCAGGAACGAGTCAGGAGGGATTGACAGCGTGGGAATACTTGAACTGGAAAGCGTCGCTTGGGAACGAACCCACTACTCCCCATTTGCTGACCTCTACGCTCTTCATGTCCAGTTAGAAAACCAGAAAAATTGCACCGGCACTGACTGCAGTTTTACAGACATCCACACGGTCAACGACTATGTCAAGTTTTATGTAGAATGCGTCGCCATTGTCATAATTGGGATCCCTGGAATTGTTGGGAACATTCTCAGCGCCTGCGTTCTGCTGAGTGCCAAGATGCGCTCGCCCATCATTTACCTCCTCCTTGGCCTTGCCTTGACAGATTTGCTTATGATTCTCAACGGCCTTCTAGGCATGGCAGCCACCAGTTTCTGTTTGTATTTTAAAATTGATCTCCTCCATCATAGATTCGTGACGTTTCTTCCTGTAATCTTTGTCGTTGGAAGAACAGGTAAGAAAAAGTCATTAGCCGCCTTTAAAAATCCATATTACTAATTTTATGAATAAATTTTCAATTAACTATTTTCAGCCCATGTAGCATCTGTCCTCTATGCCCTATGCATCACTCTGGAAAGGTACTTTGCAGTCAAGGACCCCTTGAAGGCAAGAATGTTCTGCACGCTACGGAGGGCCAAGTGGATGTCGGCCACTGTCCTCGTCTTTTCCATCGTCTACAACATCCCAAGATGGTTCGAGTACACTTACATCAAGGTCTCCGTCTCTACAAGCGACCAGTATGGAGAGGACATGACAGGGGAAGAAGACGATTACTATTATTTTCCCATCACTGGTGATTTGCGGAGGAATGAAGTATACCTGAAATTTATTTCTGTTGTCCATTTTAGCTTCTTTTATGCAATTCCAATGGTCGTCATTATCTATTTTAATGTGCTCATTTGCCTCAAGGTAATGTTTGGAGTAAAACATTTATAGCTTTTCCATGAACGGATTAGATTCCATGAAATTCATTTAATTCTTGGTTATTACTTATTAGGTGAAATTTGCACGAAAACAACGTCAAACCATGACCGTGTCTCAAATGACGGAGGACAATGTGACAACAATGCTTCTCCTAATTGTTATCGTCTTTATCATGTGCAATTGTCTTCCAGTCGTTAACCTCTTCTCGCGGATCCTAGCTGGGAGTCCGCAAGTATTTGTTCTGGACTCGATCCGGAATTTTTTATGGATCTTCAACTCATCCATAAATTTCTTAATTTACTATGCATACAGTGACGGATTCCGTGAGACGTGCGTCGAACTCTGGCCAGCATTCTTCCACAACATCTGTTTCACGGAATCATGGAAGAAACGACCACTGAAATACAATTCCGGTAAGATTCCGTGCTCCCATTAGCAATAACTGCTAATTTTATTATAATAGGGTATGCCATATATTTTATACTTAACTGATATTATTCCTGCGTTACAGATAGCAACTTCACTAGTTCAAATTCATCTTCGCGTTTCAGCGTCGCAACAATTGCTTCTACTCTTGGCTCCATGAAGCAACGAAGTAACTTGTATGAAATTAATGAACTTGAAGTCGAAAATATCAATCTCTGTATGGAAAAAAGTTATACTAAGGCCAATGGAATTGTGACAGCCTAAAGCCTTGTCAGATGTTTCAATCTCATCCTCATCCCTTTGTCCAGTTGACCTTTACCATGACTTTGAATCTAATTGTCAATTTGGTAGGGACAAAGCAGAACATAACTAGGAAATTGCATGGACAAAATATAATTGAATAGTTAATGCCACATGCAATGAAACTTATAGCTTCTGATGGATATTATTTAATTATATGACATAGCTATAATTGGTATAGAGGAAACAAATTGGAGTTCTTTACATTTGAGCATGCAACCCACTTAACTTTGAATTGCAAATATATCTTGTGGCAAATTGAAAAGATTAATTTCAGTATATTTTGAAGGTATTTAAGAAACGGGGAGGGAAGGGTAGGGCATTCCGCAAATGAAACTTTCCGGAATTTATTCGTAATGTAAATATAATTTGTTTTCTCTTATTACTAATTTCCAATGGATCCGACTTTCGCGACAAGTGTAGGATTGGATTCTGCGAGCGCCTGAAACTCCGGAGTCTTCATAACTTGCGGATTTTTCCGAATGAAATGAATAACGCGCGTCATGATCTTATCCGCCCGGAAGAGATCCGCGATGACCAATAGATCGACTGCTTCGTCCAGACTCACTGTAGCCGCCAGTTCCAGTTCAGCGTCCTCCTTCAATCCACCTAAATCGTACTTATCTGCAATACGTAAGAGCTCTTTAGCGCTTCGGCTAAGGTCAGTGTCACTCACCTTCCCTGTATAAATGTGACACAGCATTGCTTTTACCACGTCATAATCAAAGTCAGAAATCTCAACTGCGTTCTGCGTCGACTCCAACATCCGCCCACCACTCAGCATCGCCCGAAAAACGGAACTCCGGGCTATGATGCAAATAATTCAAGTTAAAATTTAAAATAAATTCGTTGACTAAGTTCTAGAATGTGAAATTGCTTACCACAGAGTACCGCCTTGTGAGCCATACATATTTTATTTTCCACCGTAATGGTCAAGTCGGCAAACTCTGGGTCATACAGTAGGGAGTTGAAGTTGGAAAGAAGCTCCATGTGACGTCGCTGATGCGATTCCGCCAACTCCCTCTGGTCCCATTCATTCCAGGAACCAACGCGATGGAGTAGAAGGTCTTCAAGCCAAATCCGACAGCGAATCCTAAGCGTGCTGCCGAATGCCTTTAGGTCCTCTTTCCTGGCCAACTTGATGAAGGCATAGCGGGTTTCCTTGGTGTAATGTGATTCCCACTTAACAGGTTCATCCAGCACTTTAAAAACATATTGGTTTTCGTGCATCACTGACAGTTCGAACTTATTGCGGACTGTCGAACAATTCCCATAACCCAAAAGT
Source organism: Anurida granaria (assembly GCA_034694825.1). NCBI lineage: Eukaryota > Metazoa > Arthropoda > Collembola > Poduromorpha > Neanuridae > Anurida > Anurida granaria. The sequence goes on from JAQIWD010000724.1 coordinate 9,762, forward strand.
ACTAGTGCTATCCTTTCATCATTTGCATGATTCGGATTGAGCACCAACTCGAATTTAGCCCAGCGGCATTCAAATTGGGGTGAACGGATCTCTTCGTTAGCTAGTGTACTAAAATTTTGAATACACCAGAGATAGGAGAACGATGGCGGTGCCAATTCTGTCACGCAGCGTGCACAATTTTTAATCCAGTCCATTTTCTCTAAGGAATTGAAAGAAATACTAGTTTAATAGAAATTCAAATCTGGGACAAATTTTGGAATTTCGATTCTAAAATCATCCTTTTGACTGAAAGGTTACTTTCTTCGCCTTCGGGTGACCGAGAACAGAGGCCCCTCATTTCGTGTTGTGTATAACAGCTAACGGGAAAAGCTCAACGGTAACAGAACCAAAAATAAAGCTGTTTGTGTTTCTGAATGCCTCGTAGATAATCCCAATAAATATATAAATAAACTCCAACCCAGTTTACGTTGGTACGAATTAACACGAATTAGTTTTACTTTAGCAAGGCGAAGGCCACTTTTCCGAGTCATATCCGCAGATATTTTTTCTTCGATTTACACAATGATAACTTCCGACGGGAATACTTAGGGCTTACTCCCATTCGATCTTCGGCAAAAAGGGACTTACACTAAACCATAATCAAAATTATGCTTAAAATTATACGTAGAATTATATTACATGTTAACTTGGAATGGAATAGAGTCAAATTACAGCCCTACGCGTGAATATCTTAAGTTTATAATGGAAAAACACCACCTCTAAACTTCGATTCTCGGTGTATTATTGGGATAGGTACAAGTCCATGAGGAGAGATGTATTGGAAAACAATTTCCTGGAAAATTCTGGGTTGACTCTGAGTTCTTGTTTGTGTGCATTGATGAAATTCATCGCGTGAATCTTTAGATACTTTGCTGACGCACAATCCGCAAGCATTAGGAGATCCATCGAGTTATCCAAAGTAAGCTCCGCAACCAGTGCGTCTTGGCACATGTCCTTGAGATTCTCCAGATCATACTTGTTTGCAATGGTTAGGACATCCGAATCGCAAAGCATTTCATCGTCCACTCTGCCAGTATAGATGAAGGTAATCATGGCCTGGACAACATCATGCGGAAAATCCGTGATATGGATGACACCTTCCTTCGACTCCAACATCGGGGTCATTAGCATACTCCGAAAGACTTGGCTCCGAGCTGAAATTTCATAAATTGGAGAAGCTTAGGAACAACTTGATTTAAATCCCTAAACTCGTGATAAGAAATGCGTATTTTACCAGAGAGAGCGACCTTGTGAGCCATGATTTTGTCAGTTCGGGTAACGATCGTAATGTCAAATTCTTCGGGCAGAGTGGTAAATCCGACCATTGGTTCCGGCTGGCCTCCATCTTGGATGTCAAAGAGCTCAATTTCACACCTGACTTTAATCTTTCCAGTTTGGAAAATGTCCAAATGAGCATCCAAGAGTTCCTGGCGACGGAAAAATTCATCTAGACTCACTGCCTCAGTTTCACGAATGTTTTGGACGGGTTGAAGAGGTTCTTCCATCCATGCAACATCCTCATCGCTTCGCAAAATGCCAAACTTTCGACGTATCTTGAGAGACGCCTGATGGGCTCCAGCGTTGACAAGGGTTAGTGTGATTCCAATTGCACCGCTTTGCTCGTCAGTGGGGGCAATATTTAGTTGCCACTCGTTACGTTGTTTATCTCTGAAAACTGGCGATGCATGGGTCTCTTTAGTCAGCAACCCGAAATTTGTGATCGTCCACTGAAAGGAACTTGAATCCTGCTCGTGTCGGATGAATCCGCTGGTTTCCATTGAAATAGGGGTAGCGAATAAGATTCAATAGTGAAAAGAAGGTTAACTGGAGAGTAGGGTGGCACTTAGGTCGCTACTAAAAATCCAACTTCGTAATTTCCATCCTCCCAACCCTTAGTTCTGTTCGTTACGGTATAGAAAAAATTGTGTTAAAATTTGAGATTTTTAGCTAAACTCTAAACCTACGCCAATCGGTTCCAACGTTTTCTCATGCTCCGCATCCGCCATTTTTGGAGGGTAAGACGGCAAAACGTTTATTTCAGTACGCCGTTGACCAATTTTCATGCAGTTTTTTGCATTCAATCCCAAAAGAACCTGGCTACGGGTTATTTTGACGACGTTTGGCATTTGCCCAGAATTGAGGTCACCAAGGGTCAAATGTCAATATCAACGTTGTCGTATTCTCACAAGATGACAAATGTCTGATACAAAAATTATTATATATCTTAAAACTTTTGCTACCATTTATACCACTGATTAATACCACAGTGGTCAATAATAACAACTTCTGTAAGTCGTTTGTCATGTTGTGAGGGCAAGACATCGTGACCTTGAAATACGACCCGTGGTGACCTCATTTCTGGGCATATGTCAAATATCGTTAAAATAACTTGTAGCCTAGGCCATTAGGAATTGAATGCAAAAAAGTGCATGAAAATTGGTCAACGGCGTACTGAAATAAACGTTTTGCCGTAATACCCTCCCAAAATGGCGGATGCGGAGCATGAGAAAACTTTGGAACCGATTGGCGTAGGTCTAGAGTTAAGCTAAAAATCTTAAATTTTAACACAATTTTTTCTATGCCATAACAAACAAAATTCAGCTTTGGGAGGATGAAAACTCCGAAGTTGGATTTTAACTGCCACCCTACTGGAGAGAGACACCAAAATTGTTAGCTTACTTGACTTGACGCTACTGACTACTGAGAGTTCAAGTTCAAAATGTTCCCAGTGACACAGGGAAATGAAAGGTAGGATTATGTTTAAAAACAATAAAAATACAAAGGTTGTCATAAAAATGAATCTTATCCCTAAAAAGCTTTTGGTTTAATAAGAGTTGTCAAGAAAATGCTTCACATTTCCAAGAAAATATGGGCTTAACCAAGGTACACTTCATATCACCATTTACAAATTAAAGATAAGGTTGAGTTTAGATAAGGTTCTGTTGGCTTAATTTAATTTTCCTAACCCAAATCCATTAACAAAGAAATATTCAAAATGAAATTAGAATAAGTAAGTAAGTTCCCAATGTGGACGGGACGACAGTTTTTATGCCAGGCTTTTAAAATGTTTTCATGTTTTTCTCCAAGTAGGTATAAAAATCATTCCAAAATCGCATGGAAATGAAATTAATTTTTATTTCAGCTTTTTTGTCACATTCCAACTGTCGAGTTCTCACAAAACCCTTCTGGAGTAATATTTTCTGAACAAATGATTCTTGAAGGAATTAATTCTTTCCAGATTCAAGTTCATCCAAGATTTCAACGATGAGTGAAGGATTTGAAATTAGGAGCTCCCGAAATGATGGCATATCTTTGATCTCTGCTTCGTGTTTGGAGATGAAATGGAGAACCCTCGCTTTCAAAGTAGATACCCGGAACAGATTTGCAATGACGTATAGATCCACCACCGTTTGAGCGCTGATTCTAGAAGCGAGTTCCAACTCCGCCTCTTCTTTCAACCCCTCCAATTCGTACTTGTCTGCAATTCGTAGGAGGTCATTCGCCATACTGTCGAGTTCAGATTCATTCACTTTCCCTGTGTAAGCGTAGTCTAACATTGCCTTCACCACGCGGGCATCAAACTCGCAAATCTCAATTGTGTGCTGCGTTGACTTCTTCGCCAGACCCCTCAAAATTGCTCGAAAGACAGGACTACGAGCTATAACAGAGGAATCGGCGACAGTGAATTTTGAACCAAGTTTATTAAAATTGTTGTATTTACCACAGAGCACCGCCCTGTGGGCTGTAAACCTTTTGTTTTCAACTAAAATGGTTAGGTCAGCAAATTCAGGGTTGTGTTGAAGGTCCTTGAAGCTGGAGAGAAGCTCCATTTGACGTCGCTGACTCGCCGCCGCCAATTCCTCCTGATCCCATTCACTCCACGAGCCAATTCGCTGGCACTGTGCGTCGTCACCAATCCAGAAACGGAGGCGAATCCTCAGCGTGTTATTACTAAAGACCTTTAGTTCGTCTTTTAAAACGCTGAAACAACGCGTGCCGGGGCAGGCCCTATAGCGAGGAGGTTGAAAGACTTCCTCTTCTAACACTTTAAATACGTTTCCCTTTTCATCCAAGAGGGACAATTCAAATTTACGACTGAGATCCCGGCCGCTTTCTGCTTCATTTTCTCCAAAAACGAAGAGTAAGAGTAGTATTCTGCTAGGGATTCCTCGAGGTTCAGCCCAGTATGGAAACTGATCAATTGTCAAATCACATTTACGGAGGCATTCGAATTCGGGCGAGCGGAACCTTTCGACTATTAATGCACTAAAATTCTTAATTGTCCACAAATAGGAGAACCAGTCAGAAGGCAATTCTTCCATCGTACGCTCAAATAAATTTGTTCATGGTATCCATTTTTCGAAATCAAATATTTGAGCAAAACTAAAAAAACACACAAATTTATTTTAAATGTAGACGAGTTGTAGACAATTTAGACAGTTTCTTGCACTCTATAAAAACTTCAGAACAACTTCAAATTTTAAATCGAAGCACATCCTTTTGCCTCGATAGTCGGAAAACAAAATAGAGGAGAGGGAGGGATGAGGGTTAGAAAACGAACTCATGTAACGGAACAACGGATCATAACGGTATGATATATGGGAGCCAAAATTGGGTTCGGCAGTGTTCTAAATAACGTTATACTAAAAACCCGGACGCTAGGAGGACCCCTATGTAAATTAGTTATTATATCAGACCGTCGTCGACTGAGCCACCCATCCACTATGTTTTGTAGACCCTGCTTTAACACCCACAAAATACACCCATGCCAAATGCACTAGAGGTAATTGGCGGTCGACGGCGGCGGTTTAGAGAGGAAAAAATACATTATGCTGTTCAGAATTAGGCGCAGATTTAGAAAATTCTGCTACTTTTTTTTATTTTTTTATTTATTTATTTTTTTTATCTTTTTTCAAATTTATCGAATTAGGGGGAGACTTGAACCAAGAACCTTCTTCCATTTTACCCATCTCGCCACAGGTGAGAGTTTCATGTTCGCCGAACATCCGAACATAGAACATGGGTCTGCCAATTCCTTCCGAACACGAACCCGAACATGCGAACCCAAATTTATCCCGAACCGAACGCAAACCCGAACATGTGTTCGGAAATTTCTTCCGAACCGAACCCGAATACGTACATGTTCGCATTCGGGTACGAGATCGGTTCGCACCTTCAGCGAACACGATGTTCGGCGAACATAAAACTTAATTTTGAATTATTGATTAGTTTATTTTGCGCAAAAAATTCCAAAATGAACGTGTCACTGTCTAAGTCTCCCCCACCCAACTCCGAAAAACTCGTGAGTTATTAAATTTATGAACGCTCGGCGAACCTCCGAGCATGTTCGCCATGTAAAAATATTTTCGCGAACCGAACGTGAACCCAAAATTTACCGAACACGTTCGCGTTCGGTTCGCACCGTCAGCGAACATGAAACTCTCACCTGTGCATCTCGCTCAAAATTGGCATACTGCCTTAGTTTTGATGGGGAATCTAAACCGTAATATAAGATTCCCAGATGTCAAACTGACATGTTTGACAATGGATGGCACAGAGAGCCAAAAAAAGTAGCCATTTTGGTTACACTTTGTCAGCCATGTTTGTTAGACTTTTGGTCACTTCAAAAGGTCATACGAGTCAAACTGCAGAGAATCGAACTCACCGATGGACTCCACATATAAAACTATACTATACTAGGTTAGGTTTTTTAAACCTAACCTGACCTAATTTAATTGAATTGGGAAAAGTTCGGATACCACACAGAAACTGCTATTTTTTTCTGAACTGCAGGACAAGCTTGTTCCGCTAGTCTATTTGATTCAATTAAACTTCTAAACGTTCAACACACTCCGTCGCGCGCTCGCTCGAATTAAATTCCAAGCGGAAAATCTCATCCTCATAAAAGAAAGGACGCGACACGTTGGTTCGCTTTTGATGTGGATAAAAGAAAGGACGCTTTGGAGCGAGCCCCGACAGCAGGATTCTCGGATGGCTTCGCATACGGACAAGGACGCTGGAGTTAAATTGGCAGTGGTTCTGTCGCACTTTCTCTTTTTGGTTTTTTCCTCGTTTTCTCTTTTCACAAGGCATGGAAATGGAAGGACACTTGTAGCGGAAGGTTCTGTGGCGGAATGATAGTGCGTGATGGTGCAGACAAGTTGGGCATGGGTTCGAGGCTCGATTCCTCTGAGGTTTTTTTTTTATTCCGTCACACTTCTTTTTTAACAATCAATCAATTCATTTTCATAAGGTTAGGTTTCCAAAGGCAACAACACGATCTAACAGCGCTGTTTTCATTTAGTTTAGGTTATGAATGATATCAAGTTTCTTAATTTAATTGTTTAAGGGCATGACAACCCATGGAAACTGCACAAAACTTGGGTCAAATCCACCTTGTAAATCAAAAATACAATTGACTACTTCTCCGCACAGCGTTGACGTACAAGAATCTACGATACCATTATGGAAATGGCAAGCGAATCCGAAGAGTTTGTGTGTTGTTAAATGTATTATTTTTATTTCCATCATTGAATTGTGTGGCAACCCCAAAGTTTTCCAATGATTTTTATGTGATAAAAGTTGAAAATAAAATTTTTACAACACAAAAACTCTGAAGCAAAGAGTGCTGATTTTTTGGAGCCTTCGTTTGACTCTGTACGTCAACTCTACAAAAAAGTTATTTTATCGTTTCAATCAAAGTAACCTTGTAACAACCGGGTATCGAAGGGTAACAAGGTCAACCGAGGTTGTTGACAGCTCGGGGGTATGTCTAGTCCTTAATATCATTCATAAACTAAACTAAATGGAAACTCAAGACACGATTAGACCATAGAAACACGATTACAACTCAGAACACAATTTATTGTCGCCTTAGATTAGAAGGGGGACAGTGAGACTGTGCCGCTGAATTCAAAAGTGCGACAGAACCACTGCCAATTTAACTCCAGCGACAGGGACGGGAAACAGGAAGATCAACAGAATTCAGGTACACGGGGAATAATATTAACTTCATTATTCAATTAATCATAGATGCATTTGTATTTGTGAAAATACATATAATTGTTATTGATGAATTGGAACAAGCTCAAAACAGTGAATTTAATATGACCTTCCATCGTGTTTCGAATATAATTGCAAATGAATTCTATTTTTAACGCTAGTCTTGTTTATCCTGGATACTCTTATGTCTCGTCTGCAACGGGGTTATATTAATACGATCATTCATTTTTATGACCTTTATGACATTGCGTTATCTGTTGCTAAGTATAATAAATTAACTAAAAGAAGGAAGCAGCCAAGGATTTACTTCTAAATACGCTAAGCAATTTTTTACTCTGGTTAACCAGTATTGGGAGAAAAATTTTGGGAAGTGGAGTTAGTGGTAATTATATACGCAGTTAGACAATAGTTCACTCTCATTATAGCTCATTCGTTTGATGTTTAAAAAAGAATCAATTGACCATTAACACTGAACCTTATCAATCAATAATTTCTTGACAAAATCCTATTCATGGCCCGTATGCGCGAGAAAGTATTCCCAGTTTAATCGAAGGTGCCCATCAACTATATCGGTTATTCTGGTACTTGTATGAGATTTGGACTATCCAGTTTATTTACCGTGAGCTCGCCTGCCAGTTGCTCTTTTTTGAAAAAGAAACTCACAGGGTATTCCTCTAGTTCCTCCGCAAACACCACTGCAGAGATGGGCATAAATTTTCGAAAAATTATTTCTAAGTGAAATAATTGTCTGATTTGGGTGCAA
>JAQIWD010000725.1:0-17563 GCA_034694825.1 Anurida granaria
TTACTTAATTGACCTGTGACACCCTGGATCTAAACGGTGGGAATCTGTTACCGGAGGGACTTCCCTCTGGATTAGTCAGAAGCATGCATGGTGTCCTCGTCGTCGCTGTCCTAAGGCAGCATCCCAAACCCTGTCCCCATAACCCAAATTGAAATCCGTGACCAATGGAACCTGACTCAGCTAAAAAATTGGACTTTAGACCTTGGAAATTTGCAAATTTGCTGAACTCAAGTATTTGGGCCAAAAATGAGTGACTTAATGACTGGAATTGTCTTGGGTCTTTTCGTCCTCCATCAATTACTCTCTAACAGCGTTGTTCCGAATCCGATGACTTACTTCTTTGTTTCCAAAACAGTTTGTTTTGTTACAGTCGCAATCGTTGGGATTTGACGTTAAAAATTGGAACTTCGTGAAAGTTCCAAAAGAAAGTTGCATAAAATTTTAATTTTGATATTCGGGCAGAATGAGATAGAAATTCGGCGGGATTCAAAAAGAGGCATTCGAAAACTATCAATCAATCTCAACTAAAATAAACAAATTGCGTGGTACTCTCACAAACGGAAGAGACCGCAAGAATGATAAATTTTTAATTGAGGTAATTTATTTGATTCCCGGAAGATAACCCCCCTCCCCCACGGGACGAGCAGAAAACAATCCCACGAGGATCCAGCACACCTCATTGGTCACAATTCGCAGCAGTCCAGGCTTCAGGTTTTACACGTTAAAACACACTGTAACATTTCAATTCTACTCCACTTCTCCAGACCAAAGCAGCCGCGTCTATAACTCACGAGAGTCAGGTAAGCTGTTTACCATTTGAGTCATAATTAAGATTACTAGGAATTAGAATACCTCAGAGTGACCGGCAATGTACCTTGAGTTAGATTTATTAACAAAGGGCAAGGGTGCGTGAGCCGGTGGAGAACACCACTTGTTGTCTTGCTAACAAGGGACCCATATCATGAGTCACGTTTATTGACCCTTAGAAAGTCAGAAGGATGGACCCCGCTCTTTGGCCTTACCCTCTGTCGCATCTTATTATGTTTTCGTGAAAGTGAAGGGCAGCGGTAGCGCCACGTTTTTTTTTATTGAACCTCCTCCCTATTGTTATAATCGTGGAATCGACCTTGGTTGGTTTTAATTTTGTTTATCGTTTATTATTCATTTTCAAGGCTAATCCGAATTACTTACGAGGAGTTTAGCACAATCACGGTGACGATCTTCCTCAGACGGTCTGTTTTAGTGGCGTTTTCGGTGGGTTTCTCTATTTTCTGAATAGCCAGATAAGCGTTGGGCTTGTCAACCTTTCGTGGGTTCAACTGTCATTGCCATCTCATGTCATCATTCATTGTCCCACGCTGAGATACCCACTTCCATGTGTCTGTGTAGCAGGAAACGAGTGCACTGGTGACATTCAGTAAAAGGCAAGCCCAACCATTTATCTTTCTTTTTCATTATTTCGCCTTTATCAATTATCATTTCGTTGCGCTGCTGCTGCTGTTTAGACGCTTCATTCTTAATCTCTCCAGGAGTCCACACCTTAACATTCATTCCTCTGTATTAGAAATCCAGCGCAGATGGTTTTTGTTCTGCTTTGGCCCACGTCATGTGTCATGACCTATAGGCTTATCACTCCTCATCGCTTGCTCTTTCCTCTCTGAATATTATCCGCTGGATTTATTCCTTTATTGACATTGAGGACTGGAATTGACAATTGGGCTCTCACTCTCACTATTACATTATTCCCCATTCATGGGATGAATTCAAGGTTATTTTTACATGGAATTAATTGACTCCTCTTACTTGCCAATAGGGGTATGCGGCTTGACCCCGCTCAACCTCTGGTATAATTGTAGGCTGAATTAAATATTATCATCTTGTCCACCCTTAATCAGACCACAATTAAGAATCCCTTATACTTTAGTTTTGAATCACTGCCCGTATTCCGTCGTGGTCGAATTCTGACAAATATAGAAGCATTTCCTTCCCAGCATGAGTAATTTAATGTCTCGGTATCAATGCCCAAATGAATTCAATTAACTAAATTTAGCATCCGCAAGATCTAATCTGACTATTCTCCACCTTCATTCGGAACTTTCTAGACTTCTTAATTGTACATTTCCGGTGTTAGTCAAGGCTCAAGGGCGTTTTGTACGGCGCAATTGGGCTCCGCCAAAACACTTGAACAAGAATTAGTAAAAATTTGCACTACCACCAAGTTCGGGTCGGTGAACAGTACTTGCTGCCTTTCGAAATTTTCTGCTGAACTTGACAAGTTGACATGCATGACTTGGCTAGAAGTGACAGGGAAGATTAGGAAGATGCATCTTTTTCTCGAATGATCTTCCCCACGAATGCAAATTTTCTATTTGCAGAATCCAGACGATTTTAGGATCACCAAAAATTCTTGCAAATTGATCATTTATGAATCTAGGAAGGGAAGGAGACAGGAGCATCAAAGTGGGTTGAAGAATATTTGTTGATTATGTTCTCTCAGAATGAAATCGAGTGTGCCTAGGTTAGCATTCATCTAATCTCCGGAAACAGGATCAAAGGGCAAGGAAAAATGATTCAAAAATAAAAGTTTTACAGCAGCAGGGATCACCGTTTCCTTGTTAAACCACCAGCATGGCCAATCTTTCTTAAGAATTTTCATTGCTACCATATATGTTGCCAATCAGAAAAATAAAATTACAAAGCTCGTTTCCTGGAGTTTACAAAAAGATGTCGGACTACAGAAAAACGAACTGCCATTTTTTGCGCATGTGTATCCTTTCGTTCATTTTGACGTTGTTAGGTGGGTACGTAATTGGATTCCCATAGTGTAAAAACAACCTCAATGTCTTGGTACTGGAAGCGGATTGATGATGCGTGGCTTGGCATGTTTTGTAAAACCCGGAGGAGGATATTATGAAAAAAAGCAAGAAAGGAAACCTGTTTGGAATGGCCTTAGATGTTTTAAGTGTAAATTGTTTAAAGTGGTTGGTAAGATCATTTGGCAGGGAGGCCGAATGAGTTGGGAATACAATCAATTCATTCCGCCCCTAAAACCGTTTTTTCCTTCTTACGAATAGTTACGTAATCGGGAAATTAAATATATTTGGGTTATCCAAGTTCTCAGGCCAATTGGCTCAAATTAAGGTCAGCCATATTTCCAAACTGGACTTCCCGTTCCATTCTACATTTTTTTCCTCCTGGGCCTGCACCCTTCAGAGGCTGTGAAATTGAAATTATTACGCTCTCAAAAATTGCGATTGTTGAAGGTTACAATTAAATTTAGATAGTTAGAACCGAAGGATGTTCGCTTGGTTTCTGCAATTCATTCCCGACGGGCATACGTCGCTTCGTGTTATTCACACATTGAAGCTTGGGTTCATGTCGTAAAATCTGGTTCCGACGTGAACGTGTCCAGTCTAGGCTGTCCCGGATGCCGTTCTCGACGCATCATCAAGGCGGAATGCAATGAAGGCGGAGACTTTCATTTTGAAATGTGTGACCCTGGGCACAAATTTCATATCACGATGCTTGATTGGCTTGTGAGAGAAAAGTATTCTGGCCAAGCCTTAATGAGTAGTTTGTGCTTTAGTGGAACTACGAACACTTAATGTTTTGCATCAGCATCAGAATAACGAAAATTGATTAATACCTGCAGAATGTGCAAACAGTATTTCCCAATTTCCCATCACGTCAACCGTTTTTTTGGTTAGGAATGTCCGTGTGAATTTTTTCTGGTAAGGTAGGATTACTCACTATAATTTTTCGTTCGATTGCATTGTGAATGGATTAAGGTGGTGGAAGTGGTGGTGGTGATGACAATGGGATTCCAGAACACGGTATGCCTTTGGGAAGAATTGACTGACTGTGAGAAATCTTGTTCTGCCTAAGGCTAGCCAGTGCAGGCAGGCTCATAAAAATTCACTTTTATAAAGAAGTGTACGAAAGCCGTTGTCAAAATCAGTGATTCCAAGCCTCTCCGCCCGGCTCCTGCTCTAGTATTTTTTAACAATCTCTTCGGTATTCTTTCAGTTTCAATTGTTGAGCAAACATGAGTTCCAGCAGCGGAGAGACGAATGTTCAACGGTTCGGCACGGGTCCCTGGCCAAATGATGTGGGTCTCTTGGCCATTGAACTCTACTTCCCATCCCAATATGTAGACCAGACGGAATTGGAAGTATTTGATGGCGTCTCAGCTGGAAAGTATACGGTGGGGCTGGGACAAGACAAAATGGGATTCTGTTCTGACCGGGAAGACATCAACTCTCTCTGTCTTACGGTCGTGAAGCGACTTTTAGAAAAACACAATATTGGTAAGCGGATTAAATAAATCAATTAATGTTTTCATTCGTTGAATAAATAAGGAGAATTGACATGCTGTTTTATTATCAGCGTACGATCGGATTGGCCGCCTGGAAGTAGGAACTGAAACTATTCTGGACAAATCAAAAAGTGTCAAGAGCGTCCTCATGCAGCTGTTTTCAGAGTCTGGGAACACTGACATTGAGGGAGTGGACTCGACGAATGCGTGCTACGGTGGGACTGCCGCCCTTTTTAATTCCATTTCGTGGATCGAGTCAAGTGCATGGGATGGTAAATTAGCCACAATTACTAATTGCTTTTTATCAACCTCCTTTTGGTGATGATGTCCAGTGCCCTCTCTTTATCCTCGCTTTCCCAGAGATGACCTCCAACCTCTTCTGATTTCTGATGCCCCCAAAACGCGCAGTTTACCATCTTTTTATCATTTGTTGATCCGAAAAGTATTACGGAAGTTTACGTTCTCAGAGAAGATTCTCTGAGTTTTTTTTTTCGCATGTTGTTAGTGCAAAAATTTATTATATATGTTCCACTTTGAGTTCCATCAAGATCTGCAAATCAGCCGGGGTTTCCTTTAATATCCTGATCCACTCAAAACTCGAATGGTAAACACTAATGTTATTTTGTAAAAATGTTTTTGCAGGAAGACTCGCTCTTGTTGTTGCTGGGGACATTGCTGTTTATGCTACTGGGAATGCGAGGCCCACAGGCGGGGCAGGTGCTGTGGCCATGCTTATCGGTCCAAATTCACCCCTGGTCATTGAGAGAGGTAACTTGTCACTTTGCATAAAATTTTCAGTGATTGTTTTAATTCGAATATGTTGTATTTTAATAATTTTGAAGGTGTTCGTGCGACGCACTCTGTCCACGTCTATGATTTTTATAAGCCCGACTTGGAATCCGAGTATCCACGGGTAGATGGGAAATTATCAATCCAGTGCTACCTTTCATCTTTGGACAAGTGCTTCCAGCGATATCGACAAAAGGCGGAAAGACGAAACTCAGAGAAAGTGACGCTGAACTCTTTTGACGGTGTGGTCTTTCACTCTCCTTACTGCAAACTCGTACAAAAGTCACTTGCTCGATTGGTCCTCAATGACGTTTTGAGCATGAGCCCAGAGGAAATCCAGAAGAATTACCCAGGTCTAGAAGGTCTCCGAGAGACGAAACTCGAAGAATCCTATTTTGATCGTGACGTAGAGACGTCTCTCTTGAAAGGGTCCCAAAAGCTATTTGAGGCAAAGACGCGCCCCTCCCTTCACGTAGCCAATCAAGTTGGGAACATGTACACACCGTCCGTCTATGGTGGGCTCGTATCTTACTTGATTAGCAAGTCCGAGTCTGAGCTACTGGGAAACCGTATCTGTCTCTTTTCCTATGGGTCTGGTTCGGTTGCTTCCATGTACTCGATTCGAATTAGTTCGGTAAATACCGAGGCACTCAAGAATCTTCTCCAGGGCGTGTCTGACATTCAGAAAAGGTTAAGTGCTCGGCAGAAGGTGGATCCGGCAGTTTTCTCCAAAACGATGCAGCTTCGACAAGACGTCCATCACTCGGGTAAGATTAGGGAACGGTCATACATCAATCGACATGTTTGAAAAGTTTATTCAATGTTATATTTAATTATTTTAGCCCCGTACACTCCAGTGGGAGATCTAAAGGACCTTACCAATGGGACTTACTACGTGGAAAATATTGACGAGATGCACCGTCGAAAGTATGGACGAGTAGGTGACGCGATCAACGGCCAACAGTAAACATTCCAGTAATCTTAGAGAGAAATTTAGTAGAAGTCAAAGGACTACTCGACTACCAATCATGTGAATCTTACGGTGTTGGAACAAAATTATTTTTTAAATTAAGCTTTACTAAAATGAAGGTTTATCGATAATCGAAATAAAATCCCAAGTGCCCTCTATTAATCTCCCAACGTACATGTAGTGTTGCTAAGCATCCACTTTACTGTAAACAGAACAAAACGGTTTTAATTCAATTAATTACAATGTTTGGAATCTGAAGTAAGAAAAGAGGTACGGCTAAAATGAGTGGGTTGGGCCAATGGAAGGATGCGGAATCAGTGCTTGCGACGTGGCTTTGGTTTCTTGAAAAAGGCCCAGTCCACCGTGATGATTGCTCCAAGAAAATCAGAACCGTTGAGAGCAGTCTTGGCTGCCTGTGCCTCCTTGAACGTCTCGTACTCAATCAATGCGTAGCCCTATTAACAATAAAAGACCTGTCATATCCTGTAATTTGACAGTACGTGGAACGGGGGGTGAACTTACCTTGAGAAATCCAGTCCGTCGATCCAAATTCAAATGTAAGTTCTTGACTTCTCCAAACTCGATAAACTTGCTCTGAATGTCATCCTGTGGGTATAACAATGTAGTTTAGAGTGCAGTTTAAAATATGGGTGATGGAATGGAGGGTCGAGAATGTTGATATGCCAATTGAGTCATCAAATTACCTCGTGAGATTCCTCATGGAGTCCAGTACAAATCAAAATGTAGCCTTCCACCGAGCGCTGGGCTTCAGAATCTGGGAAATCGTCGTTGGCAGCCGGAATCGTCTCAAAGTTTTGGAACCGTTCTCGATCATTCCCAAGGGTGAAGCCACGACCTTTCCTGGTGGTTGCCTTGGATTTCAGCTTTGTAATCGTAACTGAAAGATAAATGGAAATATAGTATTTACATTTTGTATTAGTTGTAGTGAACACTGTTCACTGAAGAGGGCACATCGAGTAACAGGACGGACAGTGAGGGACAGGCGACAGGGGTACGATATTTGGCATAATTACTAATAATAGCTACTACAAATTATCAAGATTTAACTTACGTTAGAATTGAATGAATTAGAATCAAACTTACTTTCTCCATCTCCGTCGTCAATTGTCATTGCTTCGTCATGTTGGACGTCGAGGTCAAGGACATCAGCCATGTTTCTTCAAAGTGACAACTTACGACCTTTGGTATTAAATTGGTAACTTCCTTACTCAAGCAAAACAATCCAAAATTTTGAAGAAATCAAAAAGTAAAAGGTAAAAAATAAATGCTTTTTGTGTTGCGTCTCCGGTTTTGTGCCTTTTGAATTTCCCGCGTTTCCACATGGAAAACTTGACACTGATGCAAGAAATTACAAAGTGGATCGGAAATGCGGAATCAATTTGACAAAGTTCATTCCTCCGCCTCTTCATTAAAGATAGGATTCTGAGGTCAAGTAAGGGGTAAGGTCAACTAACCCTTCCGTTAATTTCCCATAGTTATTACTGGAGCTTGTACAGTTCTAAACAGTCTGAAACAGAATCATTACCCTTGAACCTTTCTCCCCATAAACCAACGCGTGTTCGCACTTTCACCTCTGCTGCTCATTAAATTCATTTGTTATTTTTGTTATCAAATTGTAAATCATTTCCTATAAATCCTTGTAAATCATTCAGGTTTATGACTTGTGAGCAAATGAAAGCGAAAACTGATTCACCGTTTTCGACTCCCACCGTTGATGGAAGAAAGGTGTTCCGTGGGTTGACATCTCTGGCTACCTCCCTCAAAATGAAGGTGATTGACGATGCCGGCTTATTAAAACTTTGAAACTTTATGAATGAGATAATTTCGGAGTGGACTAACCCCGTCATATCCCGTTGACCAATTTTATTATTCTTTCTTTTCATATTGACCAATCGTGGTGGGATCTGGACTGGGGAACCCATTGTTCACTCGTCATTCCGAATTGGACAGGAAGGAGTAGAGGAAGAGCAGGAGCTGGTTGAACTTGAAAGAATTTCCAACTACTCGTTTTAAGGGCAGAGGTCAAATCATTCAAGGAAGACAAAGGAAGGGACGGATGGCGTCATGAGCTTCTCGCCACTTTTAATGGTCATCATCCACTTCTGCCTATTCCCCAAGTCTATCGCATTGGAAGGAACAAATTCGCAATTAACATCCTCAGGTAAGCACAATTAATTGCAAATAATCAATTCTCCCAACCTGACATTATTTCCTAATACTCCCTTGCTTACACCTTCACGCTCTCCGTGGTATGCTTCCGTCTAAAATTACTGTCAATCATCATCCCATCTTCACATCTTTTCTGATTCCCATCTGCTCAAAAAGGAATTCCCTTCATCATTTCATTATAAGAATGGTGGAACCGACTTAGGTATAGGTTTCATCTCAGCATCATCGTCAAAAAATCCCAGGCTGTCAATTCCCTGGCTTGGTTCACACTTCACACTTGAGGTAACACTGAAAGTAATAGTTACGGTTTGTTTAGCATTTCCGGAAGAAAAGAATTCAATTAAGGCCTTAATTGTTCGAAACGAAGTAGGGGTTTGCGATGTCTCAGATACCATACATTCCTTCCTGTCACGTTGTGCTAATGTGCGAAGAGTCGTGATTGCAGATTTTAGCAAACAGGAAGATAGGGTGACAGTTCAAGTTAAGGGTGGGTGGCCCCAGTTAGGGTTGACAGGTCCAAAAGTAGCTTGGGAAAATTGGTCGCTTTCCTTATTCCTGCAAAAGATTTAAAAACGAAAGGAATGTGAATGCAGCTGCAGTGAATCAGGGTTAAAGTGGTAAAAGTTACAATTTCAAGTTTTATTAGGAAGGAGATCTGAATTATTTTTGGCAAAATGAGGTTCATGACCTTAGCCACACCACCGCCACCTTGAGCTCCCCTTTACCTCCGTAATAATCGGCAGAACTAATCATCCTTCGTCACACAGAATGACAATAAAGTCAACATTCGGTGAACACAAGGGGGGAAGTGGGGAATGACCCGTCCCTCCCCGCGGTCTCACCGCCGCTTTCCTTTTCCAACCTTCCTCCAATTAATATCCACCCACCTTCCCTATTAAAATTAGCCACGGCTCCTCAAACATCATCCACTCTCGGCTTCTTTTGCAGTTTCTAATCATGAGACCCAGGAAAGACGTCTTGCCTGCGATGCAGATGTCTTCTATGATAGAAACTACGGCGGATTCAAATTCCCACGCACTCCTGGCAGCATCCAGGGCACAGTCGCATATGCCCCTTGCCCTTATGCGCCGCTGGACTCTGGGGCGAGGGACTTTCTACCGAAAGGCGAACCGTCTGAACACCTTGGCGATGTACATGATTTAAGTCTCTTGCTGGCGGCTGGAATGAGGTTCTGCTCCTTCCAGCCACTTCCAGAGGGGACTGGAACCATTCTCCCCCGCTGGAATGGATTCCACACACGGGGATGTAGGTCAATCGTAAGTCATTTTATGTGTATGTACTCGAACGGTACAGGGAGTAAGAGCATAGGTCATTGGATGATTACGCCCTAGTTGATGGACACGACAATTGACGAGATGAGAACCATCCTCGTGGACCCCGTGACCAAGGACAACATCAACCAGCTCATGGACCAACTGAAGCCGCTTGCAGAATATGCTCCCTCTGACTTCCAGAGGTTAGTTACCTCTAGGTCATGTCTAGATTATAAATGTGACGCCTTCGTTTAATTAGTGCGACAACAATGGTGGAAGCGATAAATCATGCACTGGAAGCAGTGGACCTCTTCACGGACCCCGATCCAGTGTTACGAGGCGTTCGGGATGAGCTCTTTTTCCATTTGGAAAAATACACGAACAAGGTCGAATTGGGAGGAGGTCAAAGGGTTCAGATCCCATCCTCTCATATCATGATCGAGAGCGTCCTCTTCCCTAACGATGACATGGACTATTCCTACACTTTTGAGTCTTTCCAGCTTCCCAGTGAAGCGATTGCAATGGCCCGGAAATCCATTCCGGACTTCCGGAACGGAAAAAGCACTCCAAGGCTCCAAATTAAGGGTTACAGTAATGTCCTCTTTGATCATTGGGGAGGAAAACGGGATTGGGGTTATGGTTATACAGATGGAAATGACACTGACACTGAAATCCAGTTGTGGGGAACCGAATGGCGGATTTACGATGTTCAATTTGCGGGAGTTGAGATTGCTAATCTTGCATCTCCAATTTCATACACGATGACTGTAAATCAAACCGAAGGGTATGAGTGGGTCTGCGCCTTTTGGAATGTCAAAGGTGAATGGACTTGTGTAAGAATGAGCATAATATGGAAATCCTAAATTCAGAATAATCTTGTCCAGAGAAAGCTTGGTCCAAGGAAGGGATGGTGACGATCCGATTAAATGATTCTGTTGTCTGCGAAGCGACACACCTGACTGCTTTCAGCGTCCTCCTTGACCCGATACCTCAAGGAGACGATCCTGCCAACGACGATCCTGGGCGTTGGTCCACCCATGATCACATCCTCTCCATCTTTTCCTCTGTGGGCTCAGCCTTTAGTATTGCCGGATTAATCCTCACGATGCTGACCTACACAATTTTTAGGCATGCGCAGTTCCACTCATACGATCTTAATTTGTCATAAATGTTCCTCCCATTTTATTTCAGGAAGTTGAGGCGGGAGCGTTCAAATCAAATTCTTCTGAACTTGTGTCTTTCCCTCTTCTTTCTCCACCTCACGTCCCTGTCTGCGGGGCAGGAAACCTGGGGAGGATTCTGCGCCATACCAGCCGCTCTCCTTCATTACTTTCTTCTCACATCGTTGGGCTGGATGCTGATTGACGCCATTTTCATGTACAGGATCCTAATATCTGTTTTTGTCCAACCTGAAACTAAATTCCTTCTAAAGCGGCTACTAATCGGTTGGGGTAAGCTGAGACTCTGGGCCAACGCGTCTTCGCCTGTGTGGGTGCTTGGCATGTGGTATCACTTCTTTCATGTTTTGCAAGATTTAGATCTTTATCTTTGTTGCTGTTACACGGAACTTCCCGGTGCAATTTGTATGTAAATAACAAGAGGTATCGGTTTACGCGTTGTCCCCTGAAATGTGCCGTTGTGTGGTGGAATTAATGTAAATGATTGATCTTGGTAATTCTTGTGTTGAGTCCGAGGCAGCTGCGTGTTTATCTTTTGCTTAACTGTTTTCAAGCACCCATTACCATTATGAATATCTCTGAAGGTGACAAATATTGACGTTGGTCATCTAACAATAGATTTTTTGTTTGAGAATTTAGGAATTCCAATTGCATTTGTGGTTATAACAGCCGGGATTGATCCGGAAGTATACCGCCAGGGGAGGGCAGGGTTCTGCGTCATCGCAGGTCACCTCAACCCTCTACTTTACCAGATAACCTACCTAGGACCCTCAATCCTGATCTTACTGACCAACGCCCTTGTCTTTGGACGCATCATCGTCGTCCTCTACGAACAGAACAAAAGGAAACGGATCGAATTCAGCATGAGGAAAGGCGTTGGGCAGAAGCCAAGCATGCTCTCTCCGATTCAAACCAAAGGAGCGGTGACCCTCTTTGTCGTCTTTGGACTCGGGTGGATTGTTGGACTACTAGGAATTGGACCCCTTGAACTGCCAATGAAGTACCTCCACACCATCTTGAATTCGGGTGACTTGCATAACATTTTCTGCAAAGACGCATTAGTTGGGAGTGACCGCTCAATTTAAACTTTGTAGGACAAGGTATGCTACTTTTCATCCTCCGAGTGGTACTGGATGGGAAAGTGATTCGAACGGTCCGTCGAAGCGTTTTGTCGGAGAACGAAAGCAGCTATAATCACACAAGTGGGATGAGTGGGACAGGCGTGACAGGGGTTCATGGACCTCCCTTTGGTAGACATGACGACGGTCGCAGTTCCTTTTCCACCGCCACTGCCCCCGCATTTACAACGTCGCCGTCATCCAGTCCCGCCCACAGACTCAGACGACTTGACCCATTCGGGGAAAAATTAGGAGTCACGTCCTCCACTTGTCAAGAAAATGAAGGAAGAGTGGTGGTGAAGTACTAGGAGTGAATGCATGTTAACTTCAACTGTGCGAGCTTGGGTGTTCGGCCCACCTCTTCAGCATTTCTAGACATGTGAAAGTGTAAATGGGAAAAGGAAGTGTACCTGTCATGTCAGCCCAATTAGCAAGTTAGAGTAATCCCGTTTACCCTTGCAATGCTTTCCATAATGCACTCAAGTTTAGTCTCTTCCTACATGACCTTTGCCCCTTGCTATTGCTTATGGTAGTGAGGGTGGTCGACTAAAGGGTCAACGTCCCCTGCCATACTTTTCCGGCATTTTAATATTCATGCGTATAAATAATTCCACCCAAACGCTTGCCAAAGTGACAACCAGACAGCCCAGAATGTAGTAATTCTTTCTTTCTTTATTTGGGTTTAAAGTCACTAAAAGTTCCGGGTCTAGGAACAAAAAGGAGGAGTAAACAACAATATTAGTAGTCTAATAAATAATCAACATTCACAACAATACAATGCAACAACAATGTGTAGGAATAAATTAAAATAACAATAATGCAAAACTAAGTTCGGATTTCTCTATCACCATACCGGTACTAATTAATCCCCCAAACAGAATCAAATTTCTTTGTTAAAATCTAATAGAGAAGCTCGCAGACTGAATGTTGGATGGATGAGGATGAGACCTGCTGCCTGCCTGTGGTTCAACTCAAGGTGAGGTTACGGAATGACCTCACGTGACCTAAAGAAATGTAATATGCAAGGCAAAGCCCAAAGGTGGGTCATGCCACATTGTTTTTTTCTGTGTATAAAGCACATAATGGTGGAAAAGAATTCCAAATGTCCCTCTTTGCTGCATTTTGTGGCATCATGGACTGAGACAATTACGGAAAATTGAATTTAATTGTAGTTTTTGGTTGAAATTCCTTCCTGGGGGAGTCAATTTCATTCAATTAAAGCGGAGAAGGAATCGGAGGATGATGGTCACAATAGGAACCGGTTTGGTTCTGTGGAAAATGGCAACCATGACCTTCCTGTTCCCTTTCTGGCCAATCAGAATCCTCCGAATCCTCCCTATACATCAATGACTCCTTCCAATGAATTCCTTGAAGAAGTTCTGAGATTGAAATTGGGACGGTGACATTCCGGAGGACTTCATTGTCTTTTCAGATGCAAATCGGACACTTAACTACTTTTGTTTTGATTCCGTGCAACTCCCTTTCTGTTCCCACCTTTTCCTCGCATGCGGAAGAATTTAATAATAAGAAGGAAACAAAAGAACCCAAAGGACGCCCTTAGAATATTCACACGCAGAGGCCAAAAAGGAGAGGAAAAATTAAAAGTTTAAGAAAAATTTATACCCCACACCTTCCTGAGTTCGTAACGTTACGTATAAAGTTAATATAAAATATTAAAAAAAAAAAAAATACCGCCCACCTGCCTATAAAACCGGAACTAATTTACCGGGTTCTGCTGGCCATTTTGCATTTGTCTATGTAAACAGACTACGTGTAATTCTTCCGACAAATAATAGGAAATTACCAACCAAGGGAGAATTAATGGGATAATACACCGTAACCCACCAACTAGCGACGCTTGGCACTTTTTCAATAACTTAACTCTTGTCTCCTTGTCTTTTCCGCGTCGCCCTAACGGAGAAAACCACCAAAACTAATCACTAAACATAATATTAACTGAGGCCAAGTAAGTATTAGTCCTGGGATACATCTAGGGCCATCTTAGGAAAAATTTCTAAAATCTTACAGTCGCGGTAACCCAGGCAGGTCACGCCGCCCGAACTTCTGGGGAAATGGAGCATGGGCGTGGAGTGCTGGCCCAAGGTGGGGCCCAAAGGCGTAACTACTATTCTCCAGCTCCTTTTCCTTGGAGTTACTCCGTCGCTTCCATAAACAAAACCAGCCCCCTATCATCACGACTTGGACGACCGTGAAGAGAAATCCAACGAAGAAGAGCGTGTTGATGTTGAGGCAGGAACCATTAGGGGTGGGAGCCTGTCGCGGGACCTCCTTGTCACCACTATCACCACCTTCCCGCTCAAAAGTCTTCTCGAATGGATCCGAAATCTTTAATTGGTTGATCACGAGGAGTTGCTCACCAGTTTCCTGGGATGGGCTACTCCGCCGCCGGCGCCGTCCGTACGACTGCGTCTCAAATTCTCCGCCGGCAGATGGATCTGCAAGGACTGAGCAGTTGACGGGAGCACAGTGCGGGAGGCAGGGGGTAATAAGGGCCTGGAACTGCACAATTTCCGATGTGGGGAACTTGAAGGCCTCAAATGGGGCCTGGAGTGCCTTTCCCTTCTGCCCTGGCACGGTGCTCACAGTTCCCATAATGGAGGCGTCGGTTGGGCATCCGCGGGAGTCAATCAACAGAATTTCACCGCCATCCACTCCGTCCATGGCCACGAGCTCTCGGACGAAGATCTCGTAGGGACTCGTCTTGTCCGTAATTTCAAATCGGAGGGCCAAGGGATCACCAACCTGTGAAAAGTGTTCAAATTAAAATTAAAACGCTTGCGGGTATTAACTGATTTAATTTAAACCAGGGCCAAGAGTGCGCCTGCGCTCCTAAATGGGATTAGTGAGTTATTAGGATCATCGCATTCGAATTTAGGCTGGGGAGGTCTCATGCTTTCGTTCCTCCATTGTCAATTACCATCATTTTCCAAGTGGAAGTTTAATGGATCGCCTAACTGTACCCGTGTAACACCTTTGAAAATAAATCCGACTGCTCTTAATCCTGACTGGTGATCTAGTAGTCCCCTTCTAATTCATTCGAGACATGATTGATGATTCTAAAGAGGCAGTTGGGATCCTCCATAAACATGATTACTAATCCAAATCGAATTAATTTTCATCATCCGCCACATTCTCATTGTCAACACTTCGAGTGAAGTATAATTCCTAAATTAACGGTACTCCCTGAACCCGTCTGCCCACAAAGTGCCCTACCCCTCTGGGGCAATCACCCAGACATCATTGGATTTGCATTACTTTGTAAAGTGAAACAAAAGAGTAAGTGACATTACCTGTGCACTTGCAATGTCACCACCATTTCGGTCAGTGATGCGCATGGTGACGTTCGGACTCGGCACGACGGATGACTCACTGCCCATCGACTGAATCTGCCCGTTGACCTGCAACTCAATTCCGTGGGCCACGCTCTTGTTCTCCAAATGAAAGGAGCAGCGTAGGGCAAATCCAAGATCAGCCGCCGTCATGACGAGGTCATGATGCTGAAGGACGAGGTCAGTAACGAAGCGGCCAGGCTCTTCCTGCCTCACCCCACACCCCGCATCAGCGTAATCCATGGAGATTTCAAAGTCCAGGCTATTCTTCACATCCACAGCGCATGAGTTTGGTTTAGAACGGGCATAGACTTTCCCGCTGAAAATTTTGTTGGTGGAAATGGCGGCGACGAGTTGGTTGGAGCGACAGTCGAGGGAGATATTGAAGCAAGTTTCCCGCTCATATGAGACGGTCCCATTCATGATGAGGTAAGGTTCCTCAATCATCGTGACCGTGGCGGAGGAGTGGTGGGAGAGGCGGCAGACGCCCTCAAAGTCATACGTGTGGCACCGGTAAGGGGCGCTGAGACACATTTGCCGACACTCTTCCAGAGTCGTGACCCCTTCCACGAGGGAGTCAACCGTCTTGAGGAGTCTATTCGGTAGCTTCTTGAACTCGCACATCTTGCTCGGCTCGGGCACGCACTGACTCTCCATGTAGTCCATATTTGGTTGGGAGATGAAGGGAAGGCCAGACTGGGAGTAGCGGTCAATGTCAGCCATGACACAGACGGAGGTTGCCGAGTCCCAAGTGGCAGATCTGTTGGATAGAATATCATGAAATAATCCGAACCTCCCATAAGACCGTAAATGAAGAGTTAACTCGTTCATAAATTAGAAGGAGGTCGATGGAAACAAAGGAAGGAAATCTAACGCCGCTTGACTCGGGGCGGAAGAAGAGACAAGACAAGACAGTTTCACTGCCCAGGCGCAGATTCACTGGTTTTTAACACGCTAAACCACTTTGCTTTGTAGTGTGGGGAAACAGAGGTAAGGAGTAATTAATTTTGGAGAGGAAACTCAATCGATTCCCATTGTTTCGCCACCGAGAACTTAATGATTCTTTTCAATCAAATTCTATTTACGACCCCATTTAATTAGAGACTTCTCTCACTCGTTAAAACGATTACGAGAAGATGGGGAGACCTCGGAAGGAACAAAAAAATAGAGTTAAGGTTCCCGTTAGATTTGGCAGACCACCATTGTTGCACCTTTTATCCTTCTTTATGCGGATTTGGGGATCGCAGAGTCAGAATTGCAAAAAAGCAAGTGCAAGTGGTAAGAAATGTGAATCCCAGTCAAAAAGACATTGCCAAAAGGAATGAATCCCACCAATGACCGCCACCGTAACCTACTAAACGAGACCCAGAGTCAATTTCAAATTTGGTAAAAAGCAATTGGCCAGGGGTTATCACACAATAATTGCCACCGAAAAAAACTTGATCTCATCTTGTATGATCCTCATTCAGTAGTCCGATAATTCCGAGGACCAATTGCCCCCCCCCCCCCCATTCACAAATATTCTTCCCCATCTCGATTGTGTGGCGTGGCAACATTATTCGCTGCGAATTGACCGGTAGTAAAAGCTTGAAGAAAAAAAAGGCACGTTATTATTGCTTTATCATTTCGCAAATAAAGACATGGGTTGGATGATTTATTTTGTCGAAAAGGAATGGAAAATTCTGCATTTTATAGAAGGAGGGTGTGCCCTGGGTCTTGTCTTGTCTCCCACCCAACTGATGTCCGAATAATGGCTCCACTTGACATTTAAGAGTATGTTAAAAGAACCATTTCCGGTGGTAAGACGGTAAGATTCTGGTTTAAGATGGACTGACCGACAGTGGAACTCCCTTTCCTGGATGCAGGCATCGAGACAGGCCATTCGAGACGGCATTTCCATTTGCTTCCGCTCTGAATTCTTAAAGGCAAAGCCCCGGACGAGTTCAAAGGCCCAGGCCTTGTCGCAACTACGGGCTGATGGGAGGCAGAGTTTCTGCGCGTACATTGTAAAGACCGGGAACTGTGACTTGATGAGAGCATCTGAAAATTAAAAAAAAAAAAAGGTCAAGGCTTCACAAATGAATCCGGAAATGGGCGACTGTGGGCGGGGATGGGGTGTCCAGAGGCTCCTTGAGCTAATGATCTTTCCAAGTAGTTAAGTGCTGCTATCAGTTAAAAAGGCATTGTTTCGCTCCGTATAATTTAATTTGACAAAGTCATCCCATCATCAAGAGCCTCTTATTCTTAATCAGCACCACCGAGTGGGTGATGCTGCAGGACTCTATTCATCATTCACTCCTCCTTAAGAGTGACTTTAAGCTCGAGCTTCGAATTTTTTGAGTTTGGTGGGATTCAAAAAATCCGATTTTACATGCCAAA
>JAQIWD010000726.1:0-17563 GCA_034694825.1 Anurida granaria
CGGGTTAACAGATGGGAATCTGTAGTTCTTATTTCCCCCACCAGGGCTACTTTACACCCCTCCAGCTGAGCCTTAACCATCCTTGCCCTGGAGTCTGCTGGCAGCCTTGGAGAAAGTTGCTGGAGCCTAGCAGCTTTGAGTTTTGAGTATTCGAAATTAGATTAAGGGCGTTAGCAGTTGGATGATTGGAATTCCCAATTTGTAGTGGTGAGTTGGATAAAGTGCCCGGAGGGAGGAGGAAAGCTGAAATCCCCAAAAAGTTATTTTCGTTTAAAATCTTGTTCCATTTCCAAAATCCTCGTCATAATTTATATTTCTCATCCTTTCCTTTCTTTCCAGTTGTGGTAGTGGTAGTTTAGTTGATGGGGAAATTGGTTTTGGGATTGATTTCAGATATTTTGTTGCCTTTTTCAAGCCTCCCTTCCTTCCCAACTTATTCTTCCTGTTGGATCCTTTCCTATTGTTTGGAGGAGTCTGGAAGAACAGTTGGAAGTGGTTCACTCCGCTTCGTCATTCCCATCATCATAATTTTCTTTTCTCCGAATCTTCCTCCTTCCACCTCCTGGGATTTGTGCTGGAGAAAATCAAAAGTCATTCTAGACAAGTTCGTGCCCTTTGTCTCCTGGCTCATTTGTAACATGGCGAGGCGAGGCTGGTTGGTTGGGTTCATGGGCTCCACTTTCCTCCTAATGGAATCCCCAGATGCTTCCCCGGAATTGGAATCCGGGAATCTGTACTTTGCGGTCACCTGTCACTTGCCTCTCAAAATGACCTCCCTTCCTCTCCTGCCAATGTGCCCGAGCCAACGGAGGAAATTGACATCAGTGACCCTCGATGACGCTTAGGATGCTGCTGGTTGCTGGCGCCCTACTTGTGTATTCTAGTGACTTTTAGTCCATTTCAATTTAGAGACTGGTGGAGGGTAGTGGGCCCCCTGGGGAGGGGTGTTGTGTAGTTAATGAGAGGGCCCGTTAGTCCCTTGATGTGAAGCTATTGGACTTGGACTAATGTGGGGAAATGACAGGGGAAGTTTAATGCTAATGATCCTGGAATTGTTTCTTTCTTCTTCTTCTTCTGTCTATCTTGTCCCTGGAGTTTTGTTCTTTTGTAAAGGGGACTTGAAGGTAAAAGTAAGTTGGTTGGGCCATTTGCATAGAGATGATCTCCCATTTTCCCTCAGCGTCTAACTGTGGTGGTGGTAGGAGATTTTAGAACAAGACAAGACAAAGGGAACTCCCTTTCAAGGCTTCTAAAAGTCAAATTCCTTTAACTGATATTCCAAGGATTGCTGAAGTTTAAACCCGACAGTTCCTCGCCGTCCCTTAGTTTTGTAGAGGCTGGTCGTAAAAATTGATGACAAAGTAATTTCCTGTTGGGTTTTGAGGATCCTAATTTCCACTCTACTCCTCCGTCATTAGAAGTTCTTATCAGGGAGGAACTGGAGTGAGTAGTTGGTGGTTCTGTTTTATGCGCTTGGAGTTATAAGATGAGTTTGAGCAGTCAAGGAAAGTGAAAATGCCTAAGGGAAGATCCGAATTACTTCCATCATCTTACTACCACCGCTTCCTTGGTACCACTGGATCTTTCCCAGTCCCCGAAATTAAATTCAAAACCTCGCTTCTGAGAAACTCGTTTTAAAAATTGAGATAGGAGTGGTGGGCTGGCTGGAGGATGGAGAACGAAGAAGGCCTCATTTCCATCCTCCACAAGGCCCACAGATCCATCCATCCATCTTCCTCCAACATCCTGGGAATCGGGAAGCGTCTCATGGCAGTGGCTCTGTGGTGGTGGATAAATTGGGATCTCATTCTCAATAGTGGATAAATGGGACTTTTATTGGATTCCAGGAAAGTAAGATGATCCGATAAAGGAAGGGTCCGTCTGCCTATCTCAGTCTCCTTCTGCTGGAGAATCCGCTTCATCATCTACCCCTTGTCCAGGCCTGACTCCTCCGCCGTCCCTTGGTTGCCCATCCGGCGGTGGCGGTGCGTCCCCACCACCCATTTGACCCAGTCCACCCTCAAAGGAACGACGCAGGGAAAAGTAGCAGAGACCCCCAAACATTAGGCAAACCATGTTCACGTTCTTGATCACCTGAAACCCACGAATGAGAAGCAGAATTGTAAGGAAGGTCAAGGGGACGCGAGACGTTTCCGATCACTTACGAGTGATATTTCAAAGTTGGAAACACCCGAGGCCTTTTCCGGAAGGTGGACCCGTAAATTGGTGGCGTATGCAGTAATGATGCTTTCTGTAGCGTCGCAGAACCGGGCGTTCGTTCCTGGCTGGACGCAAGTGAGCCACTTGGCGACGTGGCTGGAAAGGAAGAGGCTCAAGACGTGGGAGAGGAAGGTGACGAGGAACGTCAGGCCGTAGACATGACTCTGTGGCTGCGGAAAGAAATCATAAATTTGACGTTTTGACCTCTGCCCAGTTCTAAGCGTTAGTTGCAGTCCTACCAGAGTAGAAATGTAGATGAGGAGGATGGAGAGTGAGACGACGATGCAGTCGAGGCAAAGGGCCACAAGGACAAACGAATGGAGTCGTCCATTCTCCTGCTTCTTTTGTCTAAACTCTTTCTCGGTGACCTGGGGCGGCCTTGTGGAATTACGTGGGGTCACTTGACTGAGACCGCGACTGCAGAAAGGGTTCCCACCAAGGTCAGGAAGGAGGTGGGACGAAGTGTAGCAGAAAGGGTTGGGCTGAATGGGGGCGAGAAGGGAATTGACTAGTGACACTCGTGGATTTCCGTCCAGGATCTCTGGGTTTCTAAGAATATGGAGTCGGAGGGCGTAGGCTTGACAGTCTCTCCAGCAACCCCTTGATTTTCCAGAACTCACGTGCCCAAATTCACTAAGCCCTCCTCGACCCTTGTCCCAAACGAGGTCAGCCCAAGGGTTGCATGGGAATCCAACGGACAAGTAGACGGAGGAGAGACCTAGAAGCTGGAAATTAAAACCAAAATTCATTTGCATTCAATAATGAGGGCGTTTCCTCCTCTTCTTACAATTACGTAGACGAAGATGAAAAAGTGGGCAGCTTCCGTGCAGTGGTGAGGCATTGCCCTTTGCACTTATCCTCGGGATCAAATATTCATAAACGCTACACTTATTTCAAGATTTTCGCTGGAAATAAGGATGAAAAGGGGGCGAGTTTGGCTTCTTTCGCCTGGAATTTGGTTTCTTGCTAAAAAATCCTGAATGGAATTCATACTTGGGAAGAATGAAAGAGTGTTTGATTTGGAATTTAGGCGTGTTGTTGTTTTTTTTAGACAACATCATTGTTGCCAAGGAGACAAAGGTGGGAATCTTTTTGGAATCTTTGGTCAAATAGGAAGGTTATTCCTAAACGGAGGAATGTAATGTCAGTGTGCATTGTGGTAATTATTGACACCAGGGTTGGGTGACAAAAGGAGGGAAGAAGAAGGGATTTCGGCCGCATCCGGTGGGAGGGTGAATTGATTTTCTTGTCATTTCCCATGCGGAGGAGGAGGAAGTCCTGGCCTTTGACTTCTTGAGCTTTCTGCGCCTTTTCAATTTTAGAATGAATTGGAGACAAATTCTGGTGGTGGTGGGTAAAACATCCCAGTGGAATTCCTCAGTTCATTTCCCATTGTTGCGGATCTTAAATTCTGTCATTGTTCGAGGGTGTTGGGGTTGATGGGGATGGGGATGAAGACCAAATTCCCCCTAAGCCCTAAGCCATTTCTCCTCTATTATCTGCCTTCATCTTCTACTGGCTGAGAGGAAGTTTAAGTCCCTTTCTTCATCGTGTTCCTTCTTCTCTGGGGTGGATTTTGGGGGATGATTTGTTATGGTGAGGTGTGGATTTTGGACTTGCACTGTCTCTCATGTTAGTTTATGTCTCTTCAGTTTCTCCCAGGGCTTCCTCTACGCCAGTGGTTTATGACAAGTTGTGTGACTTGTATGTTTTGGTTACTACGAGTAGGGGTGGAAGATGCTCAGAAAAGTCGCATCTCACAAATTACGGTGACTCTTTTGTTCGTCCAATGGAGATCTCTACAGAATTAGTTCATAAACCACCCAACTTTCTTCTTTGCCAATCGTGACCTTTCCGTAAGAACGTATATGAATATTTCCGGTTTAATTGATTTCCTGCAGAAGTTAGTGGAGCCTTTCAATTTTTTAATTGGTGTGAATTGTGATGATGAGTTGATTGAAATTTGCTAATTGTTCGGATGGTTTTTGGGATAACGGGGTTTAGCCTAAGGCCCCTTGCCTTGGACGCACGAACCATCCAATTGCAATTCATCCTCCTCTGGGAGGGATTTAATTGTTTTGTACCCACGGGACGTGTCAAGTTAACAATTCAAATTCTCCCACTGCTGACCCATTAACACATGCAATCCAAGCAGCAACCAATGGGTACAAATGGATTAGTCCCTTTCCAATATTAATTGTTCCATTGATTGAAGTCCAAACTTAGAATTTCAGGTGAGTTTGGCGACTAATTTGATGCAAATTTTCAGAACTCTTTTGACACGGTTAGTGAGTCATGCCAGGATTTTCTATGAAGATGAAGAATGGGCAAAGTGTTGGAGCAATTTGTCATCCGGGTTAATTTGGTCCTGTTGTTGATTACTAATTAATTCCCTCATTACAACCCCGTCCTCTCTCCGTAATTCCCAAGTGCCTCTTGGAGCGTGTCGAGTGCCTTTGCAAACCTCGAGTCGAGTGTGTGAGTGGGCCCTTGAGAACTAGTGAAAGTTAGAACAAAAGCCTCCTTCGCCAATTGTCCTCTGTCAACCTAATTTCCAAACTTTTCTTGTTATTTTCAGAATTTACACGAGATGAAGAGGAGGTGAAGTCAAGTGAAGAACCAATCCGGTCATCTCTTAATAAAGTTTCTTCAATCCGGACTGGACAAGATGCTGGGGATGAAATGGAGCTGGAGTGGGGTTATGTCACTATGTTCCTTGTCCTTCCTTCTCCAGCACCCCATCACCACCAACGGAGCGCACCAAGGTCAGTAAACTTCCACCACTCGTGTTGTCTTGTTAGTCTCTCTCATTCTCCCTGCGTGTTTCTAATTGTTTTCTCCTGCATCTAAATGGCTCCTGATGAATCTGTTTTAGTGTCTCGAATTCCTCATTTCTTCCTTTCCCATATTCATTCTTTTGTTCTTGAGAACAAATGAGTGCATGTGTAGTCTCTGTTTCTCGGTGAAGGACCCTTTTGGTCCCTTGTCCATCTTATCATAATAATGGGCAGGAGAAAGACAATGGTCTGCCGGGCAAATGTTCCTTTCCTTTTCAACCCCGAGTTCCGCTTTGGTTCGGAGGTTTAAAGGGAGCATCCCTTGGATGAGAGCAACTGAAGGTGCATGACGAATTCCTAAAAGGGATTCCATTCCCATATGCTCCTCTTTTCTCACTTTTTGTCTTCTTCATCTTCTTTCTTCCTTTTGAGTCCTGGGAACAGTGAACGAAAACGATTCCCTTAATAACCCATAATTGCTCCTCAAATCCCTTTCCTCCGTCGACTCCTTAGTTGTTTTGTGTACCTACACTTTTCATTCCTCCAATTATTTGATGGTTGTTGGCCTGAGGGCGTATTCCCTATTTGATTCCTTTTCGAGACTGAAGGCTCCTGAAACGGGAGGTTGTGGAGCTCCAGCTCCAGAAACTGAAAATGAAAAGACCGGTTTTGGAAAAGGTGGAGAGGAGATACGGTGCGGGGACCACCGATCGAGCCAGGAGCCAGAACTGGAAATTTATTCCAGGAGTCAACTCCAAATCATGGAATGAAACTTAGACGGGGACGAGATGCAAGAGACTCACTTTTCTGCCTCCCTCATCTTCATTTCCCATTGTTCTCATCCTCATTGGAGCTGAAGCTCCGATACGTTTGGCTTTGTCGAAGGAATGAAATCTCAGGCTCCCGTTATCCTCCTCTCATGCTCACGCTCTCGCTCACATCCAAATTAATCCCAAGACTACAAATCTTAAGTTCCTCATCCCATCCTCGCAGATTTCGGCCCAAGATTGCCAATTGTCAGGGACAATGCGTCGTCGTCGTCGTGCTTAAGTCCACCGCCGCCGCCCTATTTATCTTCCCCGCGAAATTTCCCGTTTCCGCTTTGTAAATTCGTAATCCTCCCCACAGTGCGGATTCGTGCGGATTTTCGACTGCGGAGGAGGGTGTTGCTCATTAGAAGTTTGAAATCTTGTCTGTCTCTTCCTTTTGTTTACAGAGAACCCTCCCTTTTGTTTACTTTTAAAGACACACAAGAGGATGAAGCCGCCGCAATCGGTGGTCGGTGGATTTGGTGTCCTTTTCTGCCTCGAATCAAAATTCCCATCTTCATCTCCTTCCTTGTCCCTGATTTTATTATTTTGTCTTGTCCAATTGGCCTAGGCTTGTTCTTCATCCCTTTTTGGTAGTGGAGCATGATGCTTTCTTCTGGGGTTTTCTTAAGTTTAGTCTTAAGAATGTTGATATTTCTCTCCTGCTGGAGTTCAACGTCCCGTGGGAAGGAAGGAAATCCATCTCAGCATCTCTTCTCAATGGAGAATTATGAAGTCTAGGAGAGGCAGGGAGGCAGGCGGGGAGTCGGGCAAGTGTACACGGGAGCTTGTGACTCAAAAATCAATCATGCCCTGAAAGCAGCAGTACGTAAGGGTTTTGGGTTAGTGTGACCTGGTCCTCCTGGAGTTCTGGAGTTCTCTACCCCCAAATGGAATCAGAGAGAATGAAATGGGTTTTCCTATCAAATGAATCTCCACTTTCTTCTCGTCTCTCTCTCCTTCGTTTCCCCTAATCGCTTTATAACTCTTTCCTGGAGAGACTCCATTTGAGCCCATAAACCTCCTCGAGAAGAATTGAGCGCTTGAGCCTCCTCCAGGAAGTCTCCGCAGGAGGAAGGGGGGCTCAGGGGGGCGGTGGTTGACACGCAGAGGAGTGAGTGTGTCGTAATTGGATGTCATGCGATCAGTTGTCGGTCGGTCGTGGAGCCCAATGCTCCACAACGTCCTAGCCTCCTAAAATCCAAAAGTCCTCTTTATGATCTTTTTATGAGAGTCCACTTCTATTCCTTCCTAATGGAGAGTAGTCGAGAAGAGATTTTTATTGTGATGAACGACGGTTTTTGGAGCTCCTTTACTATACACACCCAAACACTAAAACAATAAAACAAAGTTCATGCACAAGGAGGAGAAAAGGACTCGGCTGAAAATGAGCACGAAATCTTTATGATTCTTCCAAAAAGTTGAAGTTTTTAATTGAATTCCAACCAATGGGGAAAATGGGCTCAAGAATTCCATCTTTTGTTAAAGAAAACTCCTATTAATCCGGACGCTGGCCTTCCCACTTTCCCATGAAACTCTTCAGATTTCATCTCCGTGTTTCCTCTTGGAATTGGTTGATAGTTGGTTTTGAAATTTTGTTGAAAGGACGGATGGCTGTCAATTACTCTGATTAACAGAGAGGAAATCTACCTGCATGTTCTTAGCCGTAGCCCAGGATTGCTGGTGCTAGTAACCGGTTTCTTCTCCAGGGAAATCAAATGGGAAGATACTTCCTTTTTTTGGCTAATCTCCTTCCTCTTCTCCATTATCCCATGCAATGCATGGCATTCCGCCTTCCTTCGTGTCTCTAATTGCATCTTGAACTAAGTACATGGCACTTCGGTAGCAGTGACACGAATCACAAAATCCACTTGCACTTGCGCTCCACCCGCCCAAATATCCAAAAAGCACGAAAGATGAAACTGGAGTCGTCGACGCCATTACCACGACACGACGGACCAGGAAACGAGGAAACCTGTCGCTTCATTTTTACTGGAGAAAGTGTTGGAGAATGGAGAAAGTTTCTTTTCTCCAGCCATTATCCTCTGAAAGGAAGATCGTAATCGTAAAGGGAAAACATTGTCACCAAATGGGCAACTAAACAATTCTTCTTCTCCTCTCTTTCCCTACTTTTTCCCGAAGTGGAAGTTACTCATCTGAATCAAGATTATGATTTGGAATTCCTTCCTCCACTGCCGACAGTCACACATTTGGCATGCCGGTTCAGCTCAGCTCCATTTCCTGGTTCTTTCTGATCCAAATCCTACCTACCTGGGGTATTAGGAATATTTTCCGGAGAATCTCATCAACGGCTTTTCAGGGGTGGGAAATCGGGGAACCGGAAAATGTTGTTTCGCCACTCCTCCACCACCGTCGCGTCGTGCAAAGTGCTGGCGGTTGTAACTTTGCATTCTGTAGGGAAGAGTGTAGCGAATGTCCCCAGGGAAAGGAGGGAGACCCCACGGTGACAAAAGACGCATTTTGTCACACATGGACTCAGACACGGCTTGCCTCTCCCTCTCCGCCTGCCTCAATGCATCATCAAGGATTTATTAAACACTCCGCCGTTCCTGCCTAGCCTACCATCCCCTCCAGCACCACACGAATTTTCATCATTAGAAAATTCCAAGTTAACCAAGCTTCAGAGAGCACACAATTAGAACCAACTTTCCTTTTCCAAGAGTTCCCCGGAACCTAATAACCAAAATTTCCATTTCTCTCCGTCTTTCACTACACTCTCTCTATGACTTAAAACTGGTTTGAGCAACCTTTTGAAGAAAGTTGTCCTGACTTGATGGACATTTCGTTTTGACTTTTGAGAGATGAGGGAAGGGGGGATGGTCGATGGGGAGTGTGTAGCTGCACACGTAGCACTGGAAATGGAAGCTTCTTTTTTTCTTTTCACTTCTTCATGAAGAAGAAGATGGAATTAAATTATGGGAACTTCAAAGGGAACATTTTTAGTCGGATTCGGTACGGACATAAAATAAAACTACTTTCCTTCCACCATCCCTTCCCTTTTTTCTCGACTAAAGACCCTTCCACTTCCATTTATTTCCACTGGAGATCAAAATCTCATTCTTAATCCCACACGCATGCATATGCCCATCGAAAAAGACTATCCAAAGAAAAAGACTTTCCATCGAAAGTGGGCATGCATATGCCCACTTTCGATGGAAAGGAAGCAGATAGGGCAATGATACAAAAATTCGGGACGGAAAGAGATGATCGGTGTTCTAAATACGACTTTTCTGAGCTAGTTTTCATTTGTGATGATTTGTAAAAATGGAGAGTGCAAGGATTAATATTTTTGATCCCTTTTATTCCAGTTGTTCTTTTGGATACGACCGAGGAATCGAGCTTGGGCTGGACGCAGTACCCCTATGGCCCTTCTGCCTCTACACCAGGCGTAAGTCATTTTTAACCAAAACTAGACGTACACAACAATCGACGTTCGTCCCCCATTGTTTCCAAAAGTCAACAAAACCCTCCCTCCCTCTCCCCTAGTACGAAAGAGCGTCACGTAGGACGTTCTTGGACGTTGACTGATACTGACAAAGCTGGCAGGGTAGAATTCTAAACTTGGTAGAATAAGGGAAGGGGGCACTCAGAATTAACTTGAGATGACACACAAAACCTGGTCATCCCTCACCCCGCGTCAGGCAGCAGAGATCCAAAATGAAGAACCAGATTTTTTGGAATTTGTTATAATAATGGTGAGGAAAAGGGCAAGTCATGCTCCTTTTCAATTTTCATCTTCTCATCATCATCCTCCTCTCCTCTCCATCACCATTCACCTGCAGAAAAGGATGATGGAAAGAAAGGAAATGACAAAAGAGGAAACAGAAACCCACCAATTTTACGCTTCACTCCTTCTCTTCCCTCCATTTTAAGAGGCATTCTCTCCTAATTGCTCAATTTGGACTTGATGGTGAGTGAGTTGGGGCCATTTTGAGAAGGGAGTTAACTGGGCTTTCGGGGGTGGGTGGGGGGCTTAGGTTCACCTGCCAGAGATGAATTCCTGCTGGAGAAACAGAATCCGGTGGAGCGGAAGATGAAAAGAGAAAAATGGAAACGGGGCTTTCTCCAGATGGCAGGTGGACTTTCACAATTTCAGGCTCCGCTGACCGACGGAATCACAATCTTGCCCACTGGATTCGGGAAGTTTTGGGAATTATTTTGAATTAATTAAAGTGTGTGAGGCTTACCCGGATTTAAAGCCACCGCACGGGCGATTATAGTAAGGAGGGACCCATTAACAACAAGACAAGAAGAGGAGCTCCGGATTCAGTTTCCAGAAAACCCTCCAGGAGGATTAGCA
The DNA here is from genome assembly GCA_034694825.1 of Anurida granaria. Classification (NCBI taxonomy): domain Eukaryota; kingdom Metazoa; phylum Arthropoda; class Collembola; order Poduromorpha; family Neanuridae; genus Anurida; species Anurida granaria. The sequence continues at coordinate 10,128 of JAQIWD010000726.1, forward strand.
GAGACTGGAGGTTTAAAATTAATTCAACTCTCTGGAGAGATTATGTAGAAATGAAGGAATTTTCTCCTTTACGGCGGCGGACTTTCTCCTCATTGTCTCCTCCTGATTGGTTGATTTCGGGGTTCATTGTGAGTGTTAATGAGTTTGTGGTTTGTTTTTGACTGGATTCTATCATCATCATTCCCCATGAAGTCTTTCCAGGCCGGATTACTTTCTCGTTTTCATTGAAATCCGGAATCCGTCCATTTCATTCCAAGTGGTTGATTTTGAAAAGTGAAGATGATGGATTTTGGGATTCTAAATATGGAAAGAGGAGAATATGAGATGATTTTTGGATCCACTTCCACCTTATTCGCCATTCGTGGTGGTTTGGTCGTGGCCCTGGAAGGATTCCTTTTTCCAGAGAGAGGAGCATCTTAGACCTGACATCTTTTTATGTAAGGAAGGAGAAGAGGAAGGAAGGAAGTAGAGTGAGAGTGAGTGTGAGTCTGATTAATTCCTGGAGAAATGGATTTCTTTTGTCCGCACCCAAGATGGATTTTCTTCAACTTTTCTTCTTTGAATGGGATCCTTTCCCTTGAAGAGACTTTATAAAATGTCAGACCAACTCAAAGTTTCTCTCTTGGATTGGTTTGGATCTTGGCTTTATCAACACAAATCCAGAACCACCTTCCACCTTTCCACTTTTATCAGTCACCCACTTCACCAGCTCTCGCCCTACCAAGTGAGCTCAGAATGCACTGGTTGATATGGTAATATGTGGGTTTAGGAGGCATTGGAGGTTGAAATGATGGTTGGATATGTCAGAGGTCACTTGTCACTTTTTCCCGACTGGATTATTCCTGGGGCCAGCATGTCTAAATCGCTGGGAGCAAAGGTTCTCTGGCTCTAGAAGTTGTTCAGTTATTTGTGGACGCTATTTGACTCTGCTGGAATCCAACGGGTAAACGTGAACCTTTCCAGAATCCCCTCTGGTAAAATGTTTTGCCCGTTGTGTGCCTCGAATCTATTCTTATTTAAGGTCACAAGAGGTGACGGACATCCCGCGTTTTTTATCGAATCCCCCCGAATTCTTATCAAAATCAACAAACTGTGAGAAAACTGCTGATAAATCTGAGGAAGACGTATTAATCAACCTTTTCACGTTGTTCAATCGTATGGCGTTAATTTAGAAAGCCGGAAACAGAAAGTTTCCGCTCTTGGAACCCGAACCACCATGGACGGAGTTTTAATTGGAACAGTGCTGACTGCTCTTCCAATTAAAGTTTTTGGTTTTCGGTCGCAATCCCTCTCGAATTGGATGAGATTTGTTTCATCATGACAAAAATAGACTTTGATGACGAGAAAGTTCCATTCACTTTCCCTTCTCCAGCATTCAGCGTTCAAATTCAAGCAGTTACGACGCCTTCTTTTAAGCTGTCTTTCACGTTCAGAACTTGCGCACGCGTTTCACGAATCTTTCTGGAGTTTCCATTTAACGGGATCTCTTCTTTGTTCTTGCAGTGGATTGAGGAGAGCTTCACTAATTTTGACAAGGGGATCAACTGGCGGTCCTACGTCGTATGTGACGTTGCCTACAACAATGTCAACAACTGGCTCTGGACGCCCTTCATTGATCGGGGCCCTGCGAACAGGCTCTACGTCGAGATTCAGGTAAATTTTACTTCTTAACAAACGAATGATTGAATTTTAAAAGCAAAAGTTTGTGTACCGTTTCCAGTTCAGTATGAGGGACTGCAACCTATTCCCCGGGACCGCTCTTTCGTGCAAAGAAACGTTCAGTCTCCTCTACTACGAGTTTGACGCTGCTACAAAGGAACCGCCGCCCTGGTAAGTCGCTGGAGCAAATTTTTTGTTTTTTTATAAAAAACTTACTTTTATTTTTAAACCAAAATGCAACGCTGAAAACATAAACTTTTCTGTTTCAATTCTGTTCCAGGGAGCAAGAGAGTTATACACTCATAGACAGAATTGCGGCAGACGAAGGAAGATGTGAGTTTTAGTTTTGTTCTCAACGATTTCATAAACCTATAGAAATGTTATTTTTTAGTCACTCTGAACAATGAGGTGATAATCAACACGGAAGTCCGAAGCATTCCGGTGACAAAGAAGGGAGTATACTTTGCATTCAGGGATCAAGGAGCCTGCATTTCCCTTCTCGCCATCAAAGTCTACTACATTTCTTGTCCAGAGGTCACGGCTAGTTTCGCCCTTTTCCCTCCGACCCCAACTGGGAGAGAGCTCACCTCGATTGAACAGGCAGAAGGTAAATTTTTTATAAGCGAATGACTTTTATTACTTTTTAGATTCAACAATTTTCTGATTAATTTGGTTTTAGGGACTTGTGTTGCCAATTCTGTAGAAATGAGTCCTCCGAGACACCTTTGCAAAGGGGATGGAAAATGGTACTTGCTATCTGGAGGATGTCAGTGCAAACCGGGCTACGAAGCAGACCACGCTAGACAAACATGCAACGGTCAGATCAGAGTGCATTTGATATGGTTGTATCCAGATATGGTTGTATCCAGATATGGTTGTATCCAGATATGGTTGTATCCAGATATGGTTGTATCCAGATATGGATGTATCCAGATATGGTTGTATCCAGATATGGTTGTATTACTGTCATTATTGTCGGTAACTTTAGACTGTTTTAGATTCATATTTTGACGCTTGTGGTATTCACCTTTTCAGTTTGTCCTCCGGGTCGTTACAAATTTGAGATTGGCGATGGTCGCTGTGTGAGTTGTCCCGAGCACAGCACTGCCCCTTACGCTGGTAATTTTTCAACGCCTTATGATCTCAGCGAAATTGAAATTTATATCCAGGAAACTAGCTAATTCCAACACGAATTTTCTTCAGGATCAGGAGAATGTCGCTGTAACAGTGGATACTTTAGAGGAGACGACGACCTCAAGTCTGTCACTTGCACCAAGCCACCGAGTGCTCCACAGAACTTGACTCTCAACTTTGTGGATCCCAACACGGTGATGCTGAGTTGGAGTCCACCGCGATTTCTTGGAGGAAGGACCGACACTGTTTATCGTGTCGTCTGCGACGCCTGTTCCTACTCTGTCACCTACATTCCCAACACGGAACGATTCAATGAGTCCAAGATCACCATCAGTGGACTCCATTCTGTATCACAGTACAATTTCAAGGTCTTTGCGGAGAACGGAGTCACGCTCAAGGCAGGAGAACCAGAATTCGTGGAGATCACTGTGACGACAGAGGCTTCCGTTCCTTCCAGTGTCACGAATGTTCGAATCATGAGTGCAACTGCGACTGAGGTTCTTCTTAGTTGGGATCCCCCTTATGATGTTCAGGAACTGGAAATGTACGAAGTCCGCTATTTTGTCAAAGGGAGGGAAGCTAATGGCACTATCATTCGGGCTGGACGAGTGACAAGACACACTTTTGAGAATTTGAAACAGAAAACGGAGTATGGGTTCCAAGTGAGGGCGAAAACGACTTCTGGATGGGGCGAATTCTCTTCCGTGGTTTATAAAAGGACGGGTATACTACAATATTAAAAAGACATTAAATTAGTTTAATTTTGGAACTGGAAATAATTTTATTCTTTTGTTCAGGTCAAGTCGTCGCATCATTTGTAGGAGAGGAGGAGGCATACTCTCATCAAGGATTTATGATTACTATAATAGCAGTCGCCGTAGCGCTCCTATTTGTCTTCCTAATCATCGCTGCAGCACTCTTCCTCAGAGGGTAGAAACATTTTATCCACATTATCAACCCATAACAATTTATTTTGGAACTCATTCCAGGCGTGGAAGCGATGAATGCAATAAGAAGCAACCAAGCGACTGCGATACTCTCGAATATAGAAATGGAGAAGGTGAGAAATTCGTCATTGGATTTGAGACTGAGATTATTTATATTATAATAGATGTTTATTTACTTTTTGATGCAAAGGGCATGTGGTCACTTACAGTAAGTAGATTTGACTAAATCATTTACTAACAACGCTTTTTTCATTTTTGTTTGATGGATTAGAGCTTTCTCATGTTGACTCACCTCCCATACTTACTTCCCATCCTGCAAGCAAGCGTAAGCTCCTCCTTTGTTTTTGATTTTTATATTTTGAATTCGCATTGATCGTATTCAAGCTATGTAATTATTCTGCACTTCCCTGCTCTTTCGATTGAATTTCTAGTTACATTCGGTTTCCTTGTCTTTTACAGTGACAACTCCTCTCTTCAGTCACATGGGCAGTCGTACTTACATTGACCCACACACCTATGAAGATCCTAACCAGGCTATTCGGGAATTTGCAAGGGAAATTGACGCCTCCTGTATCAGTATTGAGGCCATCATTGGCGGAGGAGAATTTGGAGACGTTTGCAAAGGGAAGCTCCGATTGGCAGGGAGAACGGAGATTGACGTTGCAATCAAAACATTGAAACCAGGGAGCTCAGAGAAATGCAAAGTGGACTTCCTAACGGAAGCAAGCATCATGTAAATAGGATTCGAAAATTTCGAATATTGGAAATATAATTGGTTTAGAGTTATTAAATATAATATTTTATTGTTTGGATAGGGGTCAATTTGAGCATCCGAACGTGATTTTCCTCCAGGGAGTTGTGACCAAGTCGAATCCAGTGATGATTATAACGGAGTACATGGAAAATGGTAGTTTGGATACCTTCCTAAGGGCCAATGATGGAAAATTTCAGGTCATTCAACTCGTTGGAATGCTCAGAGGCATTGCAGCAGGTATTCTATTCCAACAATCATATTATCACGCATGGCTCTGGAATACATACTGATGTTTTGAACTTTGTTTGTTGCAGGCATGCAATACCTTTCCGAGGTAACAGTTTGATGAATTTGTGAAAAAATACTGATATTAGCGGTTGTAGAAGAATATTATTTTTTAATTGCTTGGTTTAAAAAACCTCGTTTTTGTAGATGAACTACGTGCACAGAGATCTGGCTGCAAGAAATGTGCTCGTCAATGCTCAGCTTGTTTGCAAAATTGCAGACTTTGGACTTTCTAGGGAGATTGAATCTGCCACTGAAGGAGCTTATACTACCCGGGTAAACTATCATTTAGTTCTGATGAGTTCATTCGTTTCTGTCAATTTGTGCCCAGGATTTAACCTAGTGTCTGTAATTAGGGTGGGAAAATCCCCGTCCGATGGACGGCACCAGAGGCAATAGCGTTCCGAAAATTCACATCCGCCTCTGACGTATGGAGCTTTGGGATTGTGTGTTGGGAAGTGATGTCTTATGGGGAACGGCCCTATTGGAACTGGAGCAACCAGGATGTAATCAAATCCATTGAAAAGGGCTACAGACTTCCTCCGCCCATGGATTGTCGTAAGACTTGTTTTCCCCATACTTTTCAATTGCACTATATTCGATTTACTACTGCTCGAGTTGTCGAACTAGTAATGGAAATAGCAGTTAACCTATATGCGCTGATACTGAACGGAAAAGGAGTTCTTACGATCAGTAAATGTTCAATCAGAATCCGACAGGGAACGCTTAAGTTTCACGCCCGGAACCAACCAACCGCGAAATCTGACCCCCCCCCCCCCGAAATACTCCTCATTGAAAGATGGATGGATTATACCAGGATAACTTTCACTTGACACACGTGACCTAATAAAATTACTTTCCTTTTCAGCCGAGTCCATCTACCAGTTGATGCTCGCGAGTTGGGTAAGCTTCAAGTCTAATTAAAATTGCAGGGATAATATCTTCGACAACCAAAAGGAATTTTTTACTGATTTATTTGTTTTGTAGCACAAAGAGCGATCGCACAGACCCACCTTCTCGGAAACAGTCACAGCCCTTGATCAGCTTATTCGTCTTCCCGACATGCTCGCCAAAGTAGCTCCTCACAGGTGATTAGCTACCCATATAATTAGCCACCACGAAGAATTTATCCTCATCCTCACACCATCCTTACTATTGCTTGATCAATGAACTCTCTTCCTTACTGGATGAATGTTGATTCTTTTTAGTAGTTGGATGGATCCGCCTCCCCAAAATCCCTACTACTACTCCCTCTTCAGACAGGCCGAATGGCACCCTCCCCACCATTTGAGCAATTGGAATGTCTGATGCCACAAACCCATTAGATGCTTCCCAGGTACTATCCTTTCTCGTCCTCTCCTTGTGTCTCACAATCCGGAATTCAATTCTACAACTAACTTTGTTTCTGTGCTTGGTATCTTGCAGGACGAACGAGGAGGTGGTGCTATTTGAGTCTGTTGAGGAGTGGCTCGAATCCATTAAAATGGGGAGATATTCGGATGTTTTCAGGGATGCAGGCGTGGTGACCCTTGACTCCATCCTCCGCCTTACAATCCAGGATCTCGCCAAAATTGGCGTCACGTTGATTGGCCACCAGCGAAAAATCATCAATGCTATTACTGCCATCCGGCGACACCTCGCCCAGGGATTCCTCGTTTAAATAAAACTTTAAATGCAACTGTACAATAGAATGTATTTTTCATGATCTCAACATCAAGCTCCTGTTGCCCCCTTACAGCAACAGAGCTCATTTTCCCTCGCTCATCCCATTTGAAATAAAAACCGATGACGCTATACCCAATGGATTATTTCTGATGAGCAAAACAGTAATATAGCCGAAAGTCAGAATACCCGTTTTTGGGTGTATTTATCCCCCCTGATAAATCACGAACGAGTTTCCAAAAGGGCACCATTTTGAAACTTTTATGGAGATGTCTAAAACAAGTTAACCCACGCGCGTGTATAAACTAGTGTACGAATTTCATATTCGCACGTACGAATATCATTTTCGCAGTTTCAGGTTTTAGGGGGGGGGGGGAGGTGTTCAGCGAAAAATGTACGAAGGTCTTCGAAGTGTACGTAGGGACTGAAAAAAAAATTTAACCAGTATTTTAGAGAAAGGACGAGTCTTAGAGTACGGAGTCCGGAATCCAAAATTCCATTCCGAAATTCCGAAATTGTCCGAAATTCCAGAATAAAAACCTACCAATGCAGCTCCGAATCGCCCGAGCCATCCATGAAGTCATTGATTAAAATGAACATTAAAATCATTGAATACTCCATGAAAAATTACAAATTTTTGCTCTTTTTCAAAATATTAACATCATTCACATACGTTGCCATGACCAGTAATAATTTTCATACGCGCATAGTTTTGAGTTAATCAAAATCCACCGAAAACGAATTTTTCCATTTCCACGGAGCTTAGTTTTTGTCCATGCACCACCCAAAGAGAATTTTTCCATCTGCATGGAGCTTAGTTTTGGTCTATGCACCACCGAAAGAGAATTTTTCCATCTGACCGGAGCTTAGTTTTTGTCTATGCACCACCAAAAAAGAATTATTTTCATCTGCACGGAACTTTTTAACCACGAATCTACGTAGTAGAGAAAGTGGTTTATGGAATTGATAAAACGGGAGATCAGCGGATAAAGACG
>JAQIWD010000727.1:0-17538 GCA_034694825.1 Anurida granaria
CCACCCGCTTTGTCATTTCTGCCTGCCTCCCTTCCTGCCTAATGTAAAGTGAAAGAAAGAGGTATTGAGTAGTTGTAAGTCTGCACCCTTATGGTCGGTTCTTTGTCCTTATGGAGAATTTCTACATGAGCCGAGATTTCAGCACTTTTAGTTCCTATAGTACGTGACGCTCTGGGAGATTTGTGAATTCCCCCTATTCGCGGCAGATGCCTTCAGTCATAAGGAAACCGAATTCAATTTACCAAGAGAGGTATTGAAACTTGTATATTAAGCCTGACACAGCGGAAGTGCGCAGAGGGAAAACATTTCATCATTAGTCTTCCGGAAGAGCTTTAAGAAAACAGGAATCTCGACGATGCTTGTTTAATTAAATTCGTTATGGATATTATTTCTCCACAAAATAAAATTTCGCGGATCTAAACACTTTGGACATTTACGTTTGAAAGATAATGAGGGGCAAGAGCAAGCAGGACTCTCGATAAAACCTAAAAAAGATTAATAGAAGAATGGTGCTTGATCATCTAGTAGTAGAAATGGAAGGACTCCATTCCTAGCATTCGTTTCCAATCATCTGAGGTTGTTGCCCGCCAAATGGTACCACCAAATCTTCATCATTGGACACACGAATGCAACGTAGAGCCCCCTCGACCTCATTCAAAGCCCAATTCATCTAAAAGTAAAGAATGAACCGATTTAGATTCTAAATCGTAGCTACGAAGAGGAGCGGATTCGAGCAAGACAGTAGGATGAGATAAGATTAACATACAAGCTCAGCATCATCGTCCGTTACTAGTTCTGCTCCCAAACGCTTTTCCGGATTTGGAATGTCTCCCAACATGTTTGGTGCAGGTCGAATAAGAGAGGGTGAAAGTGATTGTATTTTCAAATGGTAATGACGCGTACGATCTTGATATTCACGCTGATCCAGAGAATGGGAGGCAGAACCAGAAACATCGATCATCGCTGCAGCAGTCTCCTGTAATATCTTTGCCAACTCATCTTCTTGACCTTTCATGGATAACCCTTCCTGAGAAGCTCCGACATGTAGAGAATCACTGTATGACACCAGATTAAATTAGAATGTGGATTCATGACTGGAACAAGATAAATATCCATACCTATGCGGTACTCGAACAACTGGGGTTGTATTGCTAACAGGATCTCGGAGTAATTGTGCCCGTTCACTATTTTCTGTACTCTGTGAAATCACAGGATTAATAATTAGTCCCTTATTACAATTAATATACGTACGCTCCGGGTAGCTTTGATGATTTTAGCATTCACGCTCACTTACTTCTGTGTCATCATCCTCGTTACAACTGAAACAACAGCCCATTTTCATAGTTGCCTTCTGTTTTCCTCTGTAGCGTGTTGGTGTCGCTTCTACACGGGGCACAAGAGATTCCAACAAACTGTAAAATGTAAACAAAATGTTCAACATTACAACCCACTGTTCATAGCTTGATTTACAAGAAGCCATTGATGAATTAGCCGTAAAATAAGGGACCTTACCTTGGCCTACGTCAATAAGCCGAGGAGTAGCCGAATGCCTAACGTTATATTTACAAAACAAAAATTATGAAAAGTGTCTTCAAAGTCTACATCCACATTCCCTGGTAACTAAAAGGGTCAGTCGATGATGACCTTGCTGACTTTTCTGAGGATGGGAGCATGCGAGGAATGCTGAAATTACTAATTCCAAATTAATAATTGAACATTCAAAACAATTATTTGTTTGATAAATTCAAACTCCTCTTCCTCCGTTTCAACAGAAAACAAGGAAGGGAAGGAAGGAGAGAGGAAGGAAAAGACTGGGAGGACGAAGGAAATCCGTTCAAGGTTGGGCAATAAGAACAAAGAGATACTGATAACAGGTAATTTGGATACAAAACAATTCTAAGACATTTTTAGAAGAGGTTTTACAACTCCGTTACAAACATTTTCTTAATGTTTAATTGATTTGTTGGATAAATTAGAAACTAATTAGGGTGAGCAGTTAATTTTTCCCAGATTTGCACATTTAGCTGAAGTCGAGTTCCCTTTTATTTATGCAAATTCTGGACATTTCCACTTTCAAAAACACTTTTTCCAAACTTCCAAAGACTCTTCCATCCTCCGTCATCCGTCTCTCTTCTCTTCAATTATTGGATCTTGGTCTTCGTTATCTTCATGGTAAAAAGGAGTTCAAGTCAGTGAGTCGCTCAAACCCCATTTCCGGTGTACTATCTCTCTGTTTACCATCGTCTGTCATTTCCAGCTGATTGAAGGAATTTGTCACTGATAAGGAAACTGTAAGTCCATTCTTTATTAATTAGTGCCACTTTGACAGGATTTTGGAGTGGAATTGAGCTTTGTCACCAGATTGTCATTGGCTACAGACCAGATAAATGAAAAAGCTCATTTAAAATCTAATCCTCATCCATGTTATTCACAGTTCCTTTAAGTCTTTCTTCGTGAATCTGGAGATTGTGAGTAGAAATCGTTCAATTACAGTATCAAAATAATCAAGCGCGGTTTTATTCCATGCATCAATTATATTACATTCTGTAATGGATGAGGTGCATGTCCGTCCATAACTATTAGAGTTTTGGAAGCGTAAGAGGAGCTTTTCATGGCTTAATGACAACTGTAGTTTAAGAATTGGAAAGGATTAGAGTAATTCTCTGTAACTGGAAGTAGGTAGCATTTATAATAGGGAATAGAGGTAGGCTAAAGGGTGTCTGCTGGCACAACGTGACAGATGGATTCATTTCATTTCTAGATGACAATAAGCCAGTTTCATACAGTACTCTATTTGTCATTTTGACAAACGGAACAGCAAAAGAGAGGACGAGGACGTGGACGTGGGTTGTACTGTTATTCTTGCAGCTAATCACCGTCGCCCAGGTATCTACTTCCTTGTGCCAGTCTCTCTTTCTGTCTGGATGATGCACTTCAGTTTCTAACAATTCTCGAATCCCAAAGGAGGACTGGAAGGATCCACTTTTGAGCTCAGCCTTCAAATTTGACAGTTAATTGCCATTCATCAAATCAGTAAAACTCCTAGATCAAATTACACTCGCCTTGCTGGCGGTGGTTTGTCCTCCGCCGACGTCGCCTTTCTACTTATAATTGTATTACCGAGATGCGATTGAGTGTGATTGCAGTCTTCCTTCTGGTGGCTTTCTTCGTACCAACAACCATATCAAAAATCGACGATGAAATTAAAAATCAAGAATCAACAGCTCCAAGTCTCAAGAAATGGTGGGACGAATTCTCAACCTCATTCCCCAAACACAATGCGACTACGGAGATTTTGCAGGAGATGGAACGGACTGTTCCGGATCTCGTTAGAATCTACACTGTTGGCAAATCTGTCCAAGGAAGAGAGATGTGGGTAATTCAGCTCAATGACAATGTCACGCAGCCCCGGCCACTATTGAGACCAATGGTGAAGATTGTCGCAAATATGCATGGAGATGAAACCCTCGGTCGCTCACTCCTCCTCATGCTGTCTACGAAATTAGTTCAAGGGTATCTGAATAACGAGTCCAGGTAAACACGATCAATCCAATTACCCAACACCGAATTAATTCTTTAAGTTATTGTTAGGTATTGTAAGATATTGTCATGTGTCTGTTCTCAGAATTGTGAATCTTCTCAAGAGCACTGATATTCATCTGATGCCGTCGATGAATCCAGATGGGTTTGATGCTTCAATCGAAGGGATCTGCACTCCGGATCCGACTAAAACAGGACGAGAAAATGGCAATCGGATTGACCTTAACCGGAACTTTCCAGATCAGTTTGAAGTCTCCAGGGATGATGCAGATTTTACTCGGGGCCGAGAACCCGAGACACTCAATGTCATGAAGTGGATCGTCGATACTCCGTTTGTACTTTCAGCCAATCTCCATGCAGGGTCCGTCGTGGCCAGTTATCCTTATGATTCCATTCCGTTTATTACTGCCAAGTAAGACCCTCGGCGAAAAAACTACATTATTTTCATTAATTGTTTTTATTTTGTATTAAAAGGAAGCTTAATCCGCGTTATCAAGGTGCAGGAGTTCCAAGTCTGTCGCCTGACAATGAAGTTTTCGTCCACCTGGCGCATCTTTACTCAAATAAGCACAAGACGATGCATTTGGGTCACGCTGAAGGATGTGATGATACATTCAAGGATGGGATCACTAACGGCGCTGACTGGTACAATGTCAAAGGTACTGAATCGTTTATCACCCATGGTTCACGTCCAGAACATATTTTACAAACTTAGTATCCTTAGGAGGCATGCAGGATTTCAACTACGTCCACTCAAATTGCTTTGAAATTACTCTGGAATTGTCTTGTTGCAAGTATCCTAGGGCACATAGTTTGTTGAAGGAGTGGGATGCGAATGAGGAAGCTCTTCTTGCCTATCTTGAGGCGGCTCACATGGGAGTTCGAGGAATAGTCAAGGACGCTGCAGGTCAACCACTGGAAGGAGCCGAACTCCTGGTTTCCGGCATAGAACATCCAATCCGTACTACCAAAAGTGGCGAATACTGGCGACTCCTCGTCCCGGGGAAGTATAATGTCAGTGTCAAAGCGTGGAGGTAAACACTTTAACCGTAAACTACATGAACCACATCATGGGCTCCAACTGAACATTGCTCATCTTTTCAGACGAGATGTGGCGCCAGAACAGGAAGTGGAAGTTTTGGACTCTGCCATCCCAGTTGTCCTTAATTTTACCTTGGAGAATGGAAAGGAACTTTCTTCAGATGACTTGCATAAGGAGGCTCAAGCGGATTCAAGTGGCTCCAGCTCCGTCGCAGCATTTGGTAACCAATTAACCTTCCTAGTTTCTATGGGTTTAGCACGTATAATGACTCAACACTTTACGATTCTAATCAGAATTAATGAGTAGGGTCACATTTTAACTAAAGTAGCGGGAACCTGCTTTGCACTAAGCCATTCCTTGTGTGCCCCCGATCGGCGGTTGAAATCAAGGGTACTGGGCGCCTTAGAATAGAAGTTTCCCATGCAAAGGGGCACACTACCGAGTACCCTCGGTTTTTTACTGCCAAGCGGGGGCACACAACAACTTGCAAGGCTAAGACGTTTATATTATCGGTGTATTTTGAAGTATTTTTATTATGCAGCAAATTAGCCAAGTTTCCATTTTCTTTCCTCAGATTAGTTTCCAGTGAGCTTTCAATCTCGATAAAAAAAAAGTGCAATACAGCTCGCTTAGTAAATGTAAATATGCAGGCTTTCAATTTCGGTGAACGGCCATTTTGGACGGAATTCTGTAGTAGTGAATAGACTAAAACTATTTAATTATCAATGCAAAATAAATATTTATTTCATCAAAGGAGTGGCTACATTTTTTTTTACCTGTGTGCTGCACTTTGTACCCATGGCTACGGGTTATTTCCACACACTGCTTAAGGTTCATTTAAAGTCATGGGGGATTTGCTTGAGGATGGGGAATTGTGCTGGGGAAACCCTAATGGCGTCAATCGTTTTCTTTAGAAGAGTTCCAGGCGTATACGAAGCATCACAATTACAAAGAGATGGAAGAGATTCTTCAGTCCCTGGCTAAGAAGTACCCCCAAATTACAAGGCTATACTCCATCGGGCAAAGTGTGGAAGGTAGGGAGCTCTACGTCATGGAAATTACTGATTTGCCTGGAAAACACGAGCTAGGTAATTAATAGTTAACTGAGAATATCAAATATTGTCTGTACTACTTGTGTTTTTACAAATTCTAACGCTCAACCCTTGTATCATTTCAGGTGAACCCGAGTTCAAGTACGTCGGAAACATGCATGGGAATGAAGTTTTGGGTCGAGAACTTCTTCTGAATCTCATTCGATATTTACTGGATAATTACGGCAAGGATTCCCGCATCACTCGTCTTGTTGACACCACTCGGATTCACATTTTGGTGTCGATGAATCCTGACGGTTATGAAATTGCTAAAGAAGGTAACTGCAATTGGAAACGAGAATGCCGAGACTATCCAATGAGTTTCTTACTAAATTCAAATTGTCTTTGATTCTTAGGTGACGCCCAAAGCGTGGTTGGACGGAGCAATGCAAACAAAGTCGACCTTAATCGAAATTTCCCGGATCGTTTCGATGCCGAGTTTACCAGTTTGCCAGACACTGATCCACGTAATTCTGCTCGTCAGAATTTGGTAGCAGAGCCAGAGACGTCGGCAGTCATGGAATGGATCCAGAAAAATCCTTTCGTTCTCTCCGCAAATTTGCATGGAGGTTCACTGGTGGCCAATTACCCTTATGATGATACGGAATCCTGGAGTCAGACTTACTCTCGCACACCGGACGATGCCCTCTTTCGTTCTTTAGCACAGACATATTCAACCGTAAGCTTATTTTATTACCAAATGAAAGGTGTGTCTAATGACTAACGCATTTGTTTTAATTTCAGGCTCACAAAACCATGGTATGATTGAAAGAGTCATTCTCCTCCTCCGTTTCTAACCAATTAAAATGAACTTATTTTGTTTAGTGGAAAGGAAAGCCTTGTCCAGAAATTAATGAAACATTTACTGGTGGTATAACAAATGGAGCAGCCTGGTATGTCGTAAGTGGGGGAATGCAAGATTTCAACTATGGATTTTCCAATTGCTTTGAAATTACACTGGAGTTAGGCTGTATCAAGTATCCCTACGCCAAAGACTTGGCTCGGTATTGGGATGCCAACAAAGAACCTCTCATCAAATTCATGGAACAGGTAGCCAAGAATCTTGTCGGAGTGAAGTCATTATTCAAATATATTTTCCCGGCAATAATATTAATTCTTCTTTGCTAAGGTCCACGTTGGAGTGAAAGGATTCATCTTTGATGAAAACAGCAATTTGGTCCCTGGAGCGAAAATTTACGTTGATTCAATAGATCATCCGATTCAGTCCGCAAGTTCTGGGGATTACTGGAGACTTCTTATCCCTGGCATTCACAACGTCACCGTCTATTTCTCTGGGTATGATTAGAACCATTTTCATTACGCAAAGTTTAGAAACGTCAATTATGCGTCATACTATTAATGTTAACTTTTATTCCTCCAACCCTTAGATATGAAAATCAAACTGCGAAAGTACTTGTGAAGCGAGATAGTCCCACTGAAGTCAACTTTACTTTGAGCGCCAATCGTTCAACAACATCGGTTGAACCAGTTGAAATTCCCAGAAACCTTCAACCCGCCACCATTAATGAAGAGACCCTACAAACTTTCAGTGATGAGAATATTGAGATTGCAGGCTACGAACCCTTCGAGACCTTGCACCATTTGACCATGTCATATCAGCTAGGAGCACCAGATGATCTCAAGATTCACATTGCCCTCGTCGGAAGCCTCATAGGACACAGTGGGAACGAAATTTTGCTCAGACTTGCTCAAGAACTAGCACTGGGATACAAACTTGAATATCAGCGGATCAGGAAGTTATTGGCAACTTCCGTCCTCCATTTTATTTTCATTCCGCAGTCGGAGAGGATGGGAACCTGCATGAGAATTGCAGAGAAATCAGAAAAAGACTTGTCTGAAGAACTCAAATCTTTGTATTCCCTACTCCAGCAGCATCACTTTGACCTTGGTATTGGATTCTCCTCCGGGGAAATAGGTCTCAAGTTTCCACCTACCCAAAAGAACATTTACGAATCTGTGAAGAATATTTTCAACGTCTCTGAGTTCTCTCGTCAAAACGCCACCTGTAGCCAGGAGCGTTCATCTGGAAATACCAAAACAAAGCAGAGTGACATTTTTAGCAAGCTGAACCTCGTCTCCCTCAGTCTTTTCTGCTGTAATGAGCCTGATTTGGTCACGGTGGTACAGAATTCTGCAGCCCACTTGGACCATATCATTGACATTCTTCAGTTGTCTATGCAAGGGATATCTGGCAAAGTCCTTGATTCTCAAGGTAAAGGCTTGCGAGATGCTCAACTTACTGTGAAGTCCAAAGATGGAAATAGTGAACCTGTGAGGGTTAGCCTAAATTCCGGTGGCTTTGTTCATATGCTTCCGAAAGGTTCTTATACGCTCGAGGTCTCTTCAGCTGGATTTGCCAAGAAGGAGGTTGCTTTGGACATACCCAGTCGGCAGCTCCGATCACTTACAGTGTCTCTCGAGCCAGAGCCAGAGCCACCAATATCAAGAGAAACCTCAAATCTCCAAGACACCCCTCTTAATAACAACTACGACAGTTTTTACTACCCGAGAAGGACTTTTATGGATTTAAAAACTAAACACCGCGGACTCCTGGATTACTACGATGTTGAGGTTGAGAAGCATAGTGGGGAAGTTCTCGGACTCCGCGTTGGGAGGAAGAATTGGCGAAAAGTGGCAGTCGTTTTTGATGGCACTACAATTTCGCCTTCAGTTCTCACCACCTGGCTGAATTCCTATCTGGCAATTCCGGAAAATGTGACTGGAAAACCTGAACCTAGTCGTGTTCAGTTTGAATTTCTACTAAAAGACGGAAACGGTGAGTTGACTACAATTTTATAACCGAACCGACCCTTAAACTAAATTCAGTTCACTAACCCAATTCATTCAAATGAATTACAGACACAGCAGGAGGTCTTAGCTTGAACACCGTGGTCCCTTGGATCTCATCTCATCATTTCCCACTTGTGTTTGACCTCACGTGCAATAGTCCCTGGACGAGTGCGGATGAAGTCAATTACCTCAAGAAATCGGGAGTTGGAGGGATGGACAGGATGGTTGCTGAGAAAGTGTACGAGGCGTTTTCAAAAGTGATACGTAAAGACAAACACCCAAGTTCCGCCGCTTGTCCTTCCTGTGTTCCGAAAGTTAATCCTGGAATTTCGAGAGATCTTACGGTATGTGGGACTCACAAGTTCGGGGTCTCGTCAATGCCAAAAGAATTGATGCTTGTATGAAAACCGGATTGGAACTTGTTTAATCTAGGCCCAACATACTCATTTCGGGAGTCTTATCTTCCCCGTGAAGTTGAACTGTGTGGCAGGAGACCACGGAGTAGAAGATGCTGAAATCATTCGAGTTCTGAAGCACATCCAAGACCTACTCGCAGATTTCCAAGGAATTCAAGGTTCGAGGTCAAATTAATTTAAATTACTTTTATGGGGAAATCATTCGAGTTTGAGGGGAAATGACAAAAGGGAAGTAGGAGAAAAAGTCTAATTCAGACGGAAAACTATGAGACAACAACTGGAATGTTCATTTACCATCACCGATGTAATAAGCGTCGGTTGTAGTGGTAGTGGTTGTAAGAATTGCATGCTGTTTTTATGAAACCCACAAACGGGAGATAAGCAGAAGCCAATAACAGGAGACAGGAGCCCTCGTTGTGTTTGTGCATTACATTACCATAATTAACTTTCATCTCCCAGAAGACTAACTTGAGCTCTCCCAAGTTCTCAACTAACCGGCTGTGGTTTCCTGTTTCCATAGGTTTTGTGACGTCGACAATACATGAGCCTCTCTCAAATGTGAAACTAACTTTCGGGGATAACGACACGATCGCTTGGACTGACTCCTTTGGACGGTTTGAGAAACCATTTATTCCTGTGACGGACGTTCTTGTCAAGGTAAGAAAACTTTAAACAAGTTTTGATGTCTGTCATGCACATACGTAATCCTCCACTGGTTTGGTCACCTCAGGTATTTGTACCAGGGTACTTGAGTGCTTCCAAAGTGGTGAGTGTTTCCAGCGGTGAATACCAGAATCTGCTGTTTATAATGGAGAAGGATGATTCCGTATGGGGTCTTCCGCGGATGGCCTTCGTAGCTTTAGCAGGTAAATTAATTAGCAATTGGAATAACTTTTGTTGCAGTCGTTCGTAAGTGAGTTGGTCATGTAAAATATATTTTCCAGCGAGTACTTTTGTTGGACTTCTTGTCGTTTTCTCCATGTGTGTCGTCATTTGTCGGCGCCGAAGAAGTCTCAATTCCTTACCAAACAACTATGGTTTCTTCCAAATGAACAATACAATGATCTTTGAGGACGAGGAAGAACAATTGTTTCCCACTAAGCAGGACCGCGTTGTTGGTAAGCGTCTTCATCGGAATGATGTAATTCACGGGAAGTTTTCTAAAGTTCCATCTTTCCTTGTTTTTGTTTTCAGAACAAAAGTTCAAGTTGGACTCTGACGAGGATTCTGATGATGGATCCGCGGGGGAGCGGAACCCTATTCGGGTAGGAATGCGCCAGTGGGGGAACAAGACGTGACTTGTCAGTTGACCCTCTTCAACGACGATTGATACTCGTGCGCTCTCCTTACATAGTCACTTCACTTACCATCTAACTAACTCAACTACTTTAAATCAGACTGATCCCTTAAGTGAATTCTCATCTTCTCACACACTCAGCCACCATTCTCACTTTTCATCTATTCCTACTGGAGTCTGCCTTATATTTATAAACATTTGGTAAAAAATAGAATTTTTAGACTTTTTTGGAGGTCTTTAGAGCAGCGTGATAGAGTTACTTAGCGTTAAAACGAAAGGTGCAATTAATGGGTTGAAGTGACCTTGAATTTTTGGAAACAGTTGTGATGAGTGGCCTTGTCCAGTCTGTATCTGAACTCTTAAATTAGTTTTCCTTAAAGCTTGAATTTCATAATGTTACATAATATTGGTAATTACCTTGCTACTAATTAATTAAATACGTTTAGGGACCAATCGAAATGAGAGTATATTTTGTAACAGATTGAGCGTGGGACATGACATTTCTGGAGCAATAATTAAAATAGGGAATTGAGGGTTGTTAAACACTTTCATTAGTGGAGTAAAAAGTTGCTTTGTCTCGACGCATAAGAAATACAATGGGAGAGTATCAATACCTTGTTTTCATAAGCTTGTTTGCCTACAATTTGTTGGGTTTATGGTCTGGCGTGGGATTATGATGCGGTTAGGCTATACGGTTGGCCTTGATTAAAGATTCATTTGCAATTATAATTACAATTTGACGAGTGTTGTTAGAATGGGAGGTCCATTAGTTAAAAATGGAATTCGACTTTTGAACAAAGGGCCTAGTACCCTTGTTCCAAAAAGATGGAGGAGCGTTGACCTCCACCGACACCCTGCCGCAGCTGCACTCCATGAAATTGAGAAAAAGGAATTCAGGGACTTTGCCGCCTGGATCCCTATTGGTCGCTACGAGAAGGGAAACATGTCGCACATGGAGACATCCGAACTCATCCGAGCTGCCATGGTTCTCTATCTTTGTCGGTTTGATAGTTTTGTAAAGTGGAGTCCGAAAGTACGTTGACAATGAAAAAATGAAATTAATCCATGTATACTCGCACTCATTCTAAATCAATTTTTTCCCAGTTGTTTCATTTAAAGAAGTTGGTACCTGGAGCCAATTGGATGCTCCGGAAAAGCTTCTTTGAGCAATTTGTGGGCGGAGACACGGAGGTGATGATGAAGGGGACAGTGGATTCGTTACACAGAAGAGGTGCAGTCTTGATGCTTCTTCCAGTCATCGAAGCAGACGCTTCCGAAACCCTTTCCGATTCGTAGGTTAATTACAACTTAAACCGCTAAACTTATCCAACCTCTGAACATTTGACCCTGTCACTGTCACTCATTGTGTAAAGGGAATTGGATCAGAACCTGAAAACGTTTGAGGGGCTTCTAAAATTAACGTCCGCTCTGGAACCAAGGAATTCCATATTCCAATTGAAAGCGTCCGCAATAATTCCCACGAGTACATTGGTAAGCAGAAGGGTCAAATTTAACATTTCATAACCCTAACCCTATACCCCGCCGCTTAGTTCCTTTTTTCCATTGCAGAAATCCGTGTCAAGGGTTATTATTCAGTACAATTCCATGGCGGATACGGCTTCACTCACGAGCAACGCTCGACTCATTGAAATGTTTTCAACTGGAAATCTAAGCGCATTGGACGCTTTGAGCGGTTTGGACGCAATTGACAAGGAAGACATGATGACGGGGTTAAAAAGGGCAGATAAATTGGGTACGACAATTAACAAGAATTTAATGTGCATTCTAAACGAAAAAAACGCTCCATACCCTTATAGCAAGCTTGGCGAAGGAGCTTGGGATTCAGATTTTGGTGGACGCTGAATTCGTGTCATGTAAAGAAGCGATTTCACTCATGGCTCACTACCTCATGATCCGGCACAACGTATCTGGTCCAGTAATTGGGAATACCACGCAAGCTTATCTCAAGGTGCTTGTCAGCGCATGCCACCTTAATGTCAGCGTCATCTGTCTCCCTTTTCTTATTATCGTTTTGTCAAATCAAGGGCGCTCTAACCAATGCAGCGCTTGAGTGGGAAATGATGCACAACCTCTTTGGAGTCCACTGGGCAGGGAAAATAGTTCGGGGAGCTTACATGGACAGCGAACGGGAACTAGCAAAGCAAATGGGCTGTGACTCTCCGGTGCACAATTCTTACGACGAAACAAATCGATCTTACAATTTGTAATTAACGTTTTGAATATTTCCAAGTTTGATTTCCATTTTATTTTAAATTCAATTTCATTTTCTTTAGAATCATTTACCATATTCTGGAAAAAATGGGCGAGAGCAACGGACGTTATAAGAAATCCCACTTGACCGTGGCGACGCACAATGAAAGGTCAATCCGCTTGGCAGCGCACCTCATCAAAGAATTTGGGCTTGGCAAAACGGGGGAGAAACATTTGATTTCATTTGCTCAAGTCTTTGGGATGTCGGAATATCTGAGCACGCCATTGGGTGAGGGACATCAATTTACTGGAATACATTAAATTTCAGAACTAATTGTTGTGCTTGTTTTAGTCCAAAGTGGTTACCGGGTTTACAAGTCTACCCCCTACGGACCAATGGAGAGCGTCCTGCCATACCTGAGTCGGAGAGCCAGTGAGAATCGTTCCGTTCTCGCTGGTGCACGAGAAGAAAGGGACATGCTGGAAAAGGAAATCAAGGAACGCTCAACTTTCATGCGCGTCCTCCTTCGCTAAACATAAAAGCAAAAACGCTGGAGAACTACTAAGGGATCACAGCCTTTATTGTCCACCGGAATTACATCTTTTAAATCCAGTTTACAGTTTCTTAAGATTAGTTAAAACTTATAGCATTTCTCCATAGTAGACTCTTTCTATGACTACCAAAGGCGTGTTAAGGTAACGGGAAGATGAATCCGTGTTAGTGACGCACGAACTTAATAAAGTTCTTGTAATACCAGACCGAAAATTTTTCAATTTCAATTCCCAGCTTTTAGCTCTATCGTGTTTTATGGACTGGGAAATATCACCGCTGGAAAGTTTAATGTAAAGTGTGGGCTATGAAAAGTCTCGCCACCTATAGAAATACTAAGCATAAACTCTGTCTTCAGCATTATATCATTACGTAAAGATCAGATCTAATTTCAGTCGGAGTCTTAAATACAATCGATCCCAAATACTTTTGTTTGACTCCCTAGTTTCATCCCAATATGGACCAGGGCAATTCAATTACATGGTAAAAATAGTTTTCTCCCTACAGTTTCTTTGACTAAATAAAAGTTAATACTTAATTCTCAATACTTTCTTAATTAATTAAAGCCAATATTCCTCCTTATGCTTATCAAAACCATTCCATTGAAGACAAATAAGAAAATAGTGGCAGGAGATGACCAAAAATATTAAGAAGAGAATAAAAGGGTGGGTGGGATCCGTTTGGAAAATACTTGCTGTGAAACTATTGTGTGCTAAGCAGGTGCTAAGTGTGATTGACTATTTAGAATTGGTAACTGGGAATTCCTGAAAGAGATTCAAATTAGTAGTGAATTTAAAGATTTGAAGTATAAATGGTGGTAACCAGGCCTAAGAAGATCAAAATGTTACAATGGTTGATAGTTTCCAACTGGTTTGTAGCGTAGTTGTCCCTTCAGGATTCGCCGTTTGATTTCTTTTACAATTAGACGGCGCTCCTTTTTAATCTTTCCCAACAAACCACGGTTTTCCTGGGCTCTTCGTGATAAATATGGCAAGACTTCAGTGACAGGCCCATAAGGTACGTACTTGTAAACAGAGTAACCGGATTGACCTTTGGAATTCAAAATATTTGCGATTATGGGTTTGGTTTAAAAAAACGCGAAGAAATAAAGAAACTTACCAAGAGGAAAAGACACCTGATCACACATGCCATAGAGTTGACCAAAACAAATGACCCTATCCATTGGCTGAATTCCATACTCCTTCATTCTAGAAACAAAACATTTCGATGCATAAACTGATGAGGAAAGTTTAGAGGATAAGGGGTACTTACTTTTGAATGGTAAAGCGGACTGTATCTTCATTGTGAGTGGCAGCCATGATGGCAATCTTCTTGTGATCGCCAATTTCCTTCAATTTTTTAATACGGCGGAGAGATTCAATCATACAATCTTGGTACATTTTATTTGTGGCCTCGTAGTTGGGATTAATTGGATCTTGATAACCAAATGCCTTTGCTCGCTCTCGTTCCTAACATTCAAGTAAATTAATAAGAATCTCAATTGTAAACACAAACAGGTTGAATTCTCGCAGAAAAATAACAATCTAAGTTTTTATTTCACCTGTTCCATGTAAGCTCCTCGGACCAACTTAGCACCAAAATAGAAATTTTGACGCTCCGCCTGCTCATAGTCTGTTACGAGGCTCTGAAGCGCTTCCTTCAAGTAGCACTGATAAGTGTTGAAGACAATCGCCTTCTCCCCATTATAAATCCGCATCATTTCCAGAGCAATACGAGAAATTGCTGGTTGGAAGTAAGACTGTTCAGCATCCACCATAACCCGTACATCGGTTTTTGTGGCAACCTAATAAACCAAATAAAAATATTGTCAGACATCAAAATCAGAGCAGAGAATCTCACAGATCAATTCTCCTTCACCTTGAAAATAGTATGAAGACGTCGCATCATATTTCGGAACATTTCCTCCTCATCGTCGCTAAGCGGTGGCATCAGATTCTCCATCTTCCCTGTTTCCAAATCTGGGATTTTCATAACGTCCCGAAGTTTCTGTTGGGCCTCAACCACTCCAAGCCAAGGAAGCACATGGATCAGTCTAGTGCAGCGAGAATAAAATGGCACAAATGAGCTAACCGAACGTTCAATACGCTACCAATTGTATTTTAAATACCCAGGTGTGCTTACCCAGATGAATCATAGGTCATGTTTTGGAGCCAGGACCGGACAGTTGGATCACTCAATGCAGCCCGATCTAATTTCCGTTTCAGGTCTTCTGGTTTGACATGTTGCTCGAGTACATTCCCTGACTTTCCTGTCACTTTGCTAACATAGTTTCGAACTCTAACAATTGCTTCAGAAAGTTGAAGCTAGAAATGAGAACATCAGGAATTAATAATTAAATTGGATACGCCAACTGCATAACTCATTACCAAAAGTTGAGGTCTTCCCAATGCTGTGACTTTTATGGCAGCAAATCCCGTGCCTCTGGTAGCGCCTAACAGAAAGTCAAACCGAAATTAGTATTCAATTAATCATCATTAAAAATTGTAATCTACTGCCCTACCTGAAACCGCTTCAATTGATTGAATAAAAGTGTCCATGTTTCGTTCGCACTGGGCTTCATTCATGTAAAAAAACGTTCTGGCCGATCCGCCACGGCGATCAGCAAATTCGGGATGGACATGATATTGGGTGTATCCCTCTGCAAAGGAACCAAATAATGAGCGTTATCAGTTAAAATTAAATATAAATCTGTTGGTTTCAGTAAGTAGCAGCAATACCGTTGCTTTTAAAACCAGATTGGCCATCCCCTTTTGTCAGCGGAACACTTGACCTGTTCAAAATAAAACAAGAATGTCAGGATTAGCAAATAAAGGTCAAGCAAAAACTATTCACAAGGGTGGTTGGTATAGGTAATGGCAAAAAACGTTACTCTATCTCAATTTTGGCAGCATCTTCATGAGAAATATCTTCTTCAACTGAGTAATCTAAGATTGCCTTTACACCGAAGGCTCGAAGTCTTTCAATTTGAGGTTGAATGGCAATTTGGTTCGGCCCTGCCACAAAGTGACCGTAAAATGACATCTCCATTAACTTTTCAAACAGCTTCTTCCCGAGAACCTTCTGCCCGACATGCATCAGCTGTAATGACAATGTTAAGAATAACGAGGATTAGATTCCACGTCCTGGATAATGGGAATAGAGGAACTAAGTTTTAACTTCACCTTCATGTTGTTATCCACCAAGTAACTGACAGAACAGAGTCTGAAGACTATGTAGGCCCTAATGAGCTCCCCTGTCGTTTTTGATTTGAAGGCGGCTTCCGCGTCTTCAAATGAAAGGTCAAGCGTATCAGGAGCCTTGACCGTGCTGGAGACGTCTTTTCCTGGAGCAGAAGATACTATATTCGTTGCATGCGCTGACTTGAATCCTTTTTGCATATCCGGCCATGTACAGCCATTTCCAGACGTGTCGTGAAGTGGATTGAGACGCTTCCCGTTGATGACACGGCTATGTGCAAAAACAGAACTTCTCGTGAGTGCAAGGCGGTAGGAACAGGAACTGAAAGTAGACAGCAGTGAAGTCAGCCTCATAGCAGCACACGCACGTTGCTATCCTTGAACTTGAGTGGAATCAAAAACTGTGGCAGCTTGGGAGGACGTTCGGGGTTAAATTGTATTAGGTCAGGACATGCCCAAATGACCTTGGCGGGTTCTCCTATCCATAAAATAAAATTGAAAAATACGTGAATTAGAAATCGTGCTAGAATTATGGGGTAAGTATATTCCAACTTTGTGAAGATGTGAGAGTTCGCTTTGTTATGCGGGAGTGTACTCGCGTGCAAATGAAGTCAAACTGAATGAGTCTAATATATTAATATGTAAGTATTACGGCTACTACTCCCGGTAACCCAACTGAATCTCATGGGGCAGAAAACTCATGGAGTTTGGTCGGATGTTTTCCAATATTTTCACGGTTACCAATAGCATTTTTCTAACTAAATGAGAATGAATATAAACTTAACCCTTTCGGTACCGGAAGCGAACACAATCACTCTCATTTCTTTTGCAATAAAAATTCGGAATAATTTACAATTCGATTAAAACATTTTGTTCTGTAAGTCAATTAACCTAGTTTGTCAATTCGGAATTTTTTACATAAAAGAAATCAGAGTGATTCTGTTCGTTCCCGGTACCACCGAACGTGTTAAGTTCTAATTCATTTTCATTTAATTAGAAAAATGCTCTTGGTAACCATGAAAATATTGGAAAACATCCGACCAAACTCCATGAGTTTTCTGCCCCATGAGATTCAGTTGGGTTACCGGGAGTAGTAATGCGAGAACCTAGAGCAATTACACCGCAGCATTCACTCTTGAATAGTGGAACAATATCATTGTAAAGTGCAAAAAACAGCGCTGCTACAGACTGGTGCAGATTTAGCGTATAACTCTACGGAATGGCAAGCTTTCAGGCTGGACCTAGGTTAAAAGTAACCAACAAATATTGCCGTCGCTGCTACTGGCTATTAGCAAACTTCGTTATGCTTAAGGTCTTGTTATTAAGTTAGCGTAACCCAGGTAATCCCATAAGAGGAGATGGGAATTTCGGTGCACTTTTCAG
>JAQIWD010000728.1:0-17522 GCA_034694825.1 Anurida granaria
CGTGGTAAGGAATGGAGGAAAACAAGGCCGTGACAATGGTCTTGTTGAACTCTGCCCCCACGATATACTCTTGACGGTATTTCCCCAAATCCACCGCTCCCAAGGTCACGAGTTGTCCAAGGAGATCCTCCTTGGCCCGAATCCCTCCATTTCCCACCGAGTCCTTATAGATTGCTGCGTAAGTCTAGAAGTCAAAACAGGAAACGTGAGGGCGTAAGGCATTATCCGACGCCATTTTGTTTCCAAAAATTGTAAACTTGCGTCATTTTCAGCAGAGAAGAGCGTTTGTGGTTTATTATAGGAGGACAGGGACATGTTGAGCGAAGGGGAGTTGACGGATGGATTCGAGGTGGAGTTACTCAGAAAAATGGCAGCAATCACGAGGAGCGGAGAGATGAGGAATTGAGTAATCAGGAGCTTCCGTTTCCGCAGCGAATAAATCATCTTCTTTTTCAGGAGTCCAACGGTTTGGGACATCACGAGCCTCAATCCGTGGAGCTTGTCATCTTCCAAATCTGTCAGTTTTGCAAACAATTTAAAGAATTGCCAAAAAGGGGCAGGGTGACTTACGAGTTCGTGAACCATTGTGATCTCCATTCAATGCTGAAAATGAGGTTGACCTTTCGTCTTTTCCGTTTCGGACGTCGGAATGGTGTAAATCCTCAGAGGCATCATTTTCTTCGCCAATTCTGAAATCATAGATAGAATTTAGTGTTAACACGCAAGTAGCGTGTAGTGTTGCGAAGGATCGTTAAAAATTAAGTTGTAAGAATACTTGATAAAGACTTCATCCATTGTTGTGAGTGAGAGTCCAATCGTCAGAATTCCCATGCTCTCCTTCTCATTGTTGAGGTCAAGGAACATGCTCGGGAAGGTCGCCGTCGTGTCATCTTCAGAAGGAATTGAAATTGCAAGCTCTGACGAATTGGGCGTGTTCTCCGTCTTGAGGAAGGATTTGGGAAAGTGTTTCTGGACTCGCATCAGAATATCCTGGACATCGGCCTTGGGTTGGGTCGTCATCTTGAGGGTGTAGCCTGTCCCGTAGAATTTCTTGAGGAACATGGGGGTTCCGTAGCATTCAATGTTTCCATTGGTCATGATGGCCACTCGGTCTCCCAAGATGTCTGCTTCCTCCATGAAGTGGGTCGTAAGGATAATCGTTCGCTTTCCTCGCATTTCCTGTCAAAAGTTTCAATCGTATTAACGATCGTTTCAACCTTGAGCTTTTTGCCTAAGTTTTCTTGACGTGATTAATTAACTTCAATTAAAATAAGCTCTTACCAGGAGCAAGTCCCAAATCGCACGGCGTGCTTCTGGGTCCATTCCTAAATTTAACAAAATGATGAGAATTTAATAATTTAAGGAAGCGATGAGCGCTTAAAGCGATTCCCTTACCAGAAGTGGGTTCATCAAGTATGACCACCTGTAAAAACATTGTAATTGTGTTAACAGAATTACCAATTGACCTTAGTAGCTGTAATGGGTTCATTTTAACCTTTGTCCCTCCAATAAGTGCCATTCCTAAGCAAAGTTTCCGCTTCTGACCTCCAGACAAATCTTGGGACATGGCGTGTTTCTTTTCATTGAGTTGAAGTTTCTTCAAAAGCGTCCTTGCTTCCCTCCCGGCGGCAGTTGCTTTAAGGCCTTTGATCTGGAAGGGTCAGCCAGGCGTTTAGTTGGATTCAATTAAAATGGGCGATAAATCATGGGATTTACCCTTCCGAAAAAGATGAGATGCTCCATGACGGTGAGTTGATCAAAGAGCATGTTGTGCTGAGGGCAAAGGCCAAGGGACTCCCGAGCTTCATCCAACTGATGCTTAATGTCAAATCCACTGAGGTAAGCATTACCGGAAGTAGGTGGGAAGAGACCTATTGAAGGGAACAATTATTAACAAAGGGCAGTGTCATTTGTACGCCGCTGATTGGTTGTAGTAAAAAATCGTATTCAGTAATTGGTAGTATTTGACAGTTGTAAAAATTTTCTGAATGAAAGCCCATTCATTGACTTTCTGGGTCATTAGGTCATACCTGTAAGCATGGACATTGTTGTTGTTTTCCCTGCGCCGTTATGACCGAGGAGGGCCGTGATTTGACCTTCGTACATTTTAATTGAGATTTTATTCACAGCCACCTTCTTCTTCCCGAATTTCTTTGTAAGTTCATGGATGACGACTCCTGGGTTAAGACAGTCGGGTTCAGCCTCAAATCCTGGCTTGGTGGTTTCATGGAGTGAATAGATGGACTGCCTTCGGTAATTCACCTTCTTCTTTGGTGTGACATAAGTGGAGGGCTGGAAGGGACAGTGACCTTGTGAGTTTACATCGAAATGCATCTAAACTGCTTGCTCACCTTGAAGAGAAAGTACCAAGGACGTCGGATTCCATACTTTGACGGTAGGATAGCTTCCAGGTACAATGTCAACAGGGAATAGATGATCACGTCAAGTATGAACATGACGCAGATATTTCCCACAGAGAGACCGTCAACATCACTCAAGGGCTCCCAAAAGTTACTCCATCGAGCGCCGGAAGCTACAAGAAAAAGTAAGAAGCGATTTAAGCCAAACATGGCAAAGCAAGGGTCACCGTCCCATTTCTACGGTTTTGAGCAATTGGGATCCCAATTCTTTACCTTTCCCTTCAAATCCACACATGACCTACGGATAATCAAACAAATGCCGCTTAAACTCAGTGATACGTGCCAGTCATGATAACTCCGTCTGAATTCATGGATTACCTTGATTGCCCAATGGAGACCCATATTAGGAATCTGAAATTAGATTAGAATGGCATAAGGACAAGGAATTAATCAAGGAATATGTAAATTAAGGCCTTACAATGGCAGCTCCCAGTTTTTCCGTAAGCGTGAGCGTCCTATAGTTTGCTTCAAGTGGGACGGCAAGTCCGAAATAGGAAACCAACCAGATGACAACTCCAAATGTTGTCGCCAATGTCGCTGAAATAAAGGGAAAACCAAAGTTACACTCGTTCCGAAACAGGGGTCATGCGCTTATAAATTCGACGTCGTCTTTCTTACGTCTTTCAGAGAAGGTGGAGATGAAGAAGCAAAAGGAAGTGGCAGCCATTACGAAAAGGAATAAAACGAGCCACCAGACCATGGCACTGCTGTGACCAATGACAGGCCCAGTTTTCTCGTTAAATGGATAAAAGAGCATAAAGACAACAATGGAAATTGAGAAACAGAGGACCAGAAGGGAATTCATCATCCAGCCAAGCCAGTGCATCCAATTTGGAAGGCCCATCAACTTCATCAGTTCCTGTGGGAAATCCGTGTGGTCGTTAATCGTGTAGATTCTTAAAAATCTTAGAGTTGTAGGTCAATTTTTTTGACTAAATTTACCTTGATCCCACTCTCCTTCTCTGAAACGACATTGCGAATTGTGGATGGAACGATAAAAATGAATCCCAGCACAAGGAAGAGAGGAAGGAAAATAAAGTAGAACTGGGAAAAGTCCTTGACTTCCACGTAGGGTGGGTACGGAAACACTTGCGTTTGGATCTGCATTGAGATCAGGGGCATGTTAACCCTTGGCCAATAAATCCACCGAGCTTGGCCTTACCTCTTGCTCCGACTTCACCCCCGTCATGAGCTCAATTAGGACCTTGTCCAGGAGAATCTGAACTCCTGTGTGCCCTCCCAGGGTGTACTTGGCAGCATTTTCAAGCTCAGGACCGGGGAATTGAAACCACTGGAAAATGCTTTCAGTCAAAATGTCATAGGCCGCTGGGCGGAGCCTGTACCGGAATTTGAACCCGTCCGGAAATGATCCATTGACAGCCTCGGCTACAAAATCCGGGTCGTCCAGTCCATCGAAAACGAGAGCAGATTTAAGCTTGGGGTCATCATATGCAGATTTTAGATCCGCTACTTCTGCAAATTCTTCCATCTTCCTTTCCGTTTCGAATCCTTTGAGGGCTGGAAAGAAAAAGCGTCGAAATCATTACATTCTTCCCAGTATCCCTACTTTTGAAACAGACGCTGCAAGTTTTTGTTTAGAACGCACCAAATTCACTTTGTGGTACTTTGTCCTTGAGCCTTTTTAGAATTTCGTCCGTGAGGGGATTGGAAGGGGCGTAGGCAAAAACGCAATCATTGCAAAGGATGTTGATGGTCGTGTAGTCCAGTAGTTCCTGTAAGAAACAAGTTCACTCAAAGTCCTTAGTATTATCAAGAATTCCCATCACTTTAATTAGCAAGTGCATCATGAATAACTTTAATTTGCACTAAAAATTAAATAAATTGTGATCCAATAAGCATTCAAAAAAGAGTCTCAGAATTCAAGGCTATCAGGACTCGTGGAATCAGTCGTACTCCTACCAACTTCCTTCTTGTTATTCTAGTTTGTGTCTCAAGAATGACTATGACTACTTTTTCTGAAGTCCACTTTGGGCTTCATAAAAAGCTCATAAAAATCCGACAAAGTGATCTTTACGACGTGACTTGATTCATTGATTACTGAGAGCGTTGTTTTTAACGATGAAAATGCGTAACAAATTGTAGAAAATTGATCCAAAATGATTAAGTTTGAGGAAAAGATGACTTTTGACCACGTTTGAGATTACATTGAAATCATCATCTGTCACCCAAAAAACGAGTTCCTCTCACCAGGAAAAGTGATTCCAAATTATTTACACGATTCTTAATAAATGTGAATCTGATCATATACAGGAAAATGTGCAGTTTTTTCCCAGAATCCGCCAAAGATTCAGAGAAACACTCGAAACTTTTTCTGCTAATTAATTCTAATTTTTGTTTCTAGAATTCGTACACGGGGAAGTGACTGTACAGGAACAGTATCCTGCAGAATTTGTGCTTTGCGGATCACAATTCGTGGTGGAAATTCCCACGAATAAGCAAGAAATGTGAATAGAAATATATAATTCTTGCAATTTTTTCACTTCATTTCTTAACTGTGTGTGTGTATCTTGCCAATCTGAAATTTATTAGCATCATGACATGGCTGACCTCTTTTTCCTTACCTGCTCAGTAGTTGGTGGGAACATGGAGATTCGATCCACGATCTTGTAGGAACCCTCATCCAATTGCGTCCTCAGAAATGCCAGGATCCCAGCAAGAATCGTAGGGAGGATGATCTCAAATGTAGTGACAATGTAGTGACGCTTCCGAAAAAGCACATTCTTCCATAGTAATAAATAAATACGACGGAATATGTACGTTAGGCGCCGCCTCCCGGGCTGCATCCTGGACCGATCCAACTAGTCCGGGGAATTCAGGGGATTCCAAATGCGTTATGACCTCCGTTCTCCTCTGTCGATATGGCACAAATGGAGATCAGCTTGAAGCAATAGAACAAGAATTGTATGGAGTAGGGAAGAGCACAGGACTAGATTCCTGGAAGACAAAACAAGAATATGGAAAATCTGAAATGAACAATCAAAATGGTGGGGGATGAATGGGGATGATCGTGTCGGAAATTACAAGGATGCCAAAAGTTACAGAGAATTCAGAAATCAAGGAAAATGTTCCCACGCACACGGACTGCAGACGCTCGCAGGCAAACTTGTCAGTTTCAACTGAAAGTAGAATGGAATTACTAAAAATCAAAAATCAGGACTGGATTTGCAACTTTTCTTGTTTTTGCTAAATCTGGAGGAAGGGGGTTGATAAAACCACTGTCATGGACTCATTCCTCTCTGCCTTTCATCATAAGTAACTACTGGATGAAGCAATTGAATCTGGACCATGCACCCAAGGCATTGGCCAAAAAACGAGGTAAGTTGGTAAACGACCATGGGGCAGTTGAGAAATGGAAAATAAAATGACCAAAAGGAACTAAAAACAAGAGTACTTTCTGATTCTATGATTTTTGCCTGGAAATTACTCAGCTCGCGGATTGCAAACTTGCAAAATTTTGGGGTTTCGTGCACTGCTGGAAATTTGTTATTGCATTTCGTTATTGACCATTGACGTGTCCACTTTAATGGTTTGCTTAATTACCACATGAAATCGGTGATGACTTTACGTTATAATGGGCCACTTCCTCCACAATTTCACAAAAAATGTGCTAACCAAACCACCACTACTGCCCTTCCTCATTCGTTAACTCACAGTTCCTTTTGCAAATTAAGCAAAAACAGCAACAATGACATTAGCAAAAGCCACTTTCAGCTTTTATTGTCTCGTCATGTTTTGACCCATTGCAAATTTGCCTTTGCGTAAATTGCGCAACGAACTCCAAATATTAAATCAAATCTTACTAAAATGAACATCAAAATGGGAATTATTGCAGTCCCTGTAAATTGAATTACAAAAAGGAGGCACTTACGCCAAAGTATAAGTGGCTATGGGTCCATCATTTTGAAATGACAATTAAAGTTGCAATGTACCTTAACAACTCATTGTTGTCTCCGCTCCCGTACGAGCAAGTTTGTGGCAATTCAAAATACAACTGACGTAAGGAGAATAGGAGGACCAATTACTTAGAATTCTCCAGAAGCACTAATTGTTGTCCTGTCTCTTTCAATTGTTCCAACTAAAGTGAGGTTAGTTTCTTCTGCTGAATTGATTACCCACCCACCTCACCCTCCAACAATGCACAAACTAAACATGCACTGACACAAAACGCAACTCGGTCTACTAAAGAATTAGGCTTAGCACGCTGCGGTGCTTCTGAGCTAAAGGAATATGGGGCTAAAATTAACGGTGTTCGCCTGTCTCTTTCGGTCACTACCAAAGACAATGAATTAGGCACTACTGATTTAGATTCTACAGGTGGTGGTGGTGGTGGTGCTGCGAAAGGGCTACTTGCCAACTTCTTTGCAAAAAACCCAA
The DNA here is from genome assembly GCA_034694825.1 of Anurida granaria. NCBI lineage: Eukaryota > Metazoa > Arthropoda > Collembola > Poduromorpha > Neanuridae > Anurida > Anurida granaria. Next base: position 6,816 of record JAQIWD010000728.1, read on the forward strand.
CGGTGACTGTCATTTCCTTTTCAATAATGAGTCTAACGCTTTAATTTCATTGAAGGATTTTGCATATCGTAATTGAGCCGTGGAGTATCAACTAACAGCATTGTTGGAAAACGCGTGTGGATAGATCTCGATGATCCCCCCACAGTAGACCAGCAGCCTTCAGCAGTAGTTGGATGTTGGCCGTGGATATGCATATGTCCTTTAGCATGGCCACTCGCATGCTAACTTCTTCGCAGTCCCTTCCTGACGATGATACTTGGCAGTGGTGGTGGTGCTAGGGATGATGGGATTTTAATTGGGAATATCTACGATGTTCGACCGTTGCTCCTCTCCTGTTCCTTCAAATTCGCAAACCGGTTAAGTTGTCATGTATTCATCATCATCATCATCATCATCATCGATGATGAAAAAAATTGATATGTACCTGCGGAATTATTTTTGCAACAATACAAATAGGCTACAATACAGTGGGAACTTAGTAACCGATGATTATGTAAAGTCGGTTGCCTTGAATCCAACAGCGTTTTTTTTGCCATGGATGATCTTCAATGATGTAAGGGCAGATTATCAGGGGCGGAATTCCCCCGCTTGAGTAATAAGAAAGACGCACGGGAAAACAGGCTATGAAGCGCTGCATGTCCACTGTAATTGCTGCCATGTTTTTCTCATTGTTACGATCACTATTACGACCAGATTGCATCCCCATAAAGAACAAAATGGAGTCCGTCACTTTCCCATACGAAATTGAAGAGCCCTTTGTTATGTTAAGATGTGGGAGCGTCAGGTTGCATTTAAGAAAATATAACCATCCATCCGGTGGTGGTGATGACATAACAATGGATGGGATCTTGGCAATTGCAGCAGGTGGACGCTGACGTAGTAGACCGGTAGAGCATCTCCCTTTCTTTTGTCACTCATTTCGTCTGTGGGGGTGGAAGGATTTTGCAAAAAGAGCCACCAACACCACCACCCAAAACCCATTGTTTTTTGGTTTTTAAAAATTTGACAATTGTTGGAATTTTGAGCAGGAACTCACTGGAAAAGTACCAGGCAATGAGGGATTTAATTGACAGGTAGAATTCTCATTGGTCCTCGTCATCTCATAATCGCATCATCGCCAGGTACGAAGCTGGGAGCATCCTCATACGATTTTCTATCTCGAATCAACTTCTGACTGGGTTGTTGTTGTAGGAGGTGGTGGTGGTGGGTTAATTAGAGGAAACGAGGGAATTTGGCCAACATCCGCAGAAGAGGTGAATTAATGATGAGATGAGCGTCAATACTCGGCCGTACGCAGCCAACGCCAGACGCAACGCGTTCATTGAACAACAATGGGACCGAAAACGCTGGTGCTCGTCTTTGGAATTACGCTGGTAGCCTTCATCCCTATCCTCCTCGTCGCTGCTACCAGTACCCCCATGTACACTCCGCAGGAACTTCAGGGAGCAAAACTGGTCAGTAAGGGCTCAAATTGGAGGATTTGCACCCCGCATAAGGGGGAGGGGGGTGTGGTAGTACTGTTAATTAATTTGTTGATTTTTTTTACAGTTGAGAGAAGGACTATCAGATGAGCTTACGGAAGAGTACATGACCAAGGACGCCTGGCTCGTTCCTTGGCTTCGAGGTAATGGAAACTTGTCGGTCATTGCCAAAGGTGACAGCGTTGGGATTTCGAGGGTCAGCAGTGCCTCGTGTTCCCCTTGGGGTCGACCCTTCGACTACCGTTTCTATTTTTGCGCATGTTTCATGCAAAATTTAGATGCAATTCAGTCGTTTTTTAACGTTCTTACTAAATCACCCAATGAATTTCAGTTTTAGTGGCGGGCAGAAAACACGTCGAAAAATCCTAAATTTGAGGTGGGAAAGGGATGGGGGTGGGGGTGGAAGGGGATATTGCAAAAGCTAAAACTGTTTTGTTTTGTTAAAAAGCTTACTTTGCGCAACACTACTTAAGTTCTCCCTGCATCTAGTGCCTACTTGTCACTGCAAATTGCAAGGAAGCATGCAAATTTAATCCCATCGTCAATCGTGACCTTAACTGCTCGAATTTCTTTGACTTTCACAGCTCAGAGCAACAACTTAGAAGGGGCAGTGGGGATGATCCGAAAGAACCTTGAATGGAGGCAAGTGAATAGGATGAATGAGATCCTCAAAGAAGATTTCTCAAGAATCTACAAAATATTCCGTAAGCACCGTTAAAGAGGTCCAAGTAGTCAGTAAACTCCAGTACTTCTTGGCAGCTCAACTTTAATCCGTCGAATTTGGGGGATTCAAACATTTTCCCGCACTGTTCTGCCTGGCTATTCTGAAGAAGTCAGGTTAAGGTTAAAAAGGTTCAATCCTCTGCTCTGTTTGAAACTCTGTTTGAATCCCCCGAATTTTACCATTTACAAGCTTCCTGGCATCTTTCTCCAGGGGGTTGTTTCTGCAGGATTTACCCCCTCTTCTATTTTCCCTTTCCAGCCTATTGGATGGATGGCTATGACCTGGAAGGAAGGCCCATCGTGGAACTGCCACTGGGTCAATGGGACATGCGGCGAGCGATCCTGTCTGGTCTCCGGACTCAAGTCTCCAGGTACCTTTACCAACTGCTGGAACGCGGTGCGAAGCGCATTCGCGACACTGCAAGGGAGAAGGGGATGAGTAACATTACCCAGTTGGAGTTAATCATGGACATTAATGGCTACTCGGCCAAATCCCACGGTTGTCTTAGCTGTAAGTAAGGATGTCAAGTGCTTAAAACTGATTGACCTTTGACATCTACAGAATTCTTCCGTTTTTGCAGGCTTCCCAATTTATATTGATTTTCTGAGCTCGTACGAAGCCAACTACCCGCAAATGGCGAGGAATATTACGCTCATCAATTGCCCTCGGATCAGCGAGTCCCTGCTCCAACTGCTCCGCTCTGTCCTCACTCCAGCGAGTTCAAATGCGTTGAAATTTTATGGGTACAACAAGGGGGAGTGGAAAGACGTTCTCCTCCATCACATCAACCCAGAGGAACTCAGCGCTGAATTTGGAGGGTTCAAAGTACGTCAACCCTTTCGGTTACCATCAACAACTGATCGAGGAGCGTAAGCTTTCACCACCCCCACGATCGCTTCCGATTTTTTGAGGAACTCTTCCAGCTTTGTAGTTCTCCAGTAATCTCTCCAGTAGTTTTAGGAATAAATTACAGCTTATCTTGTAAAGCCTTGAATATTATTGCTGTTGGTCTGATCCCGAATTAATCTCGTTACCCGGAACAGTAATTTATTACCTTGAATCGCTACATGATTAATTAATTAATTACAAGTCTAGAGAGCATATGGTAACCTGTTTTAACGTAGGATCTAAGGGGGTCGTAAGTTTTAGGGGAATAGAAGCCAGCGCATATTCAGAAAATTTGGCATTGGAATTGAATGCTCGGGAGGTTCAATGGGGTCAATTTCATAATTGAGGCAGCACTTAGTCTAAATCCAAAGGCCTTGCTAAAATTAGTAATCGTAGTTAGCATCCCTGTAGCACCACCACCGCGTTCCACCAGCACCGTGGAGTTTTCGAAAGGCGGTCCTTAAACTTCTTGAAGGTACTTGACGGGTACGTGCCCCTGCTTGTTTTCGCCGTTCCTTATCATCACCATCCCATTGGACTCCTCACCCATTTGAATCACAATCTGAAAAATACCAAACAGGGATGAGTTGAGCAATGTGCTCACAAAGCGACAATTCATACCTGGTCCGTTAAAAGTTTGAGTCCACTGTCAGCACCATCCGTCACCTGGAGGTTATGGGTCACCTGGAGGACTTTCTCCTTGGCCTGCAATTTCGTTACGTACGTGGAAGGAAAGTATCCTGTGCGTCCGAGACATTTCCCCTGCCACCAATCAGGGTCCGAAGTGTCCAAAACGGTTACCCGATACCCTGCCCTGTTCACCGTACGTGAAATCAGTGAGGTCATTGTGGTCAACTTTAGATCAAATTCAGCGATTTCTTACTTGAGGTCAAGCTCGTCCGGTTGTCGGGCTTTAAACATGTAGAGGACCACGTAGAGATTGGTTGGAAGGAGCCGGTGGGGTTTCTGTTCAAAGAAAAGAAATAAGATTGGTTGGTGCAAAAGAGGTCAAGGGTCAAAGAAGGGAAATTTCTTACAGGAGAGGGGCATGGTGAAGTACTTGCCGAGCTGAGGCTCTTATCATTCTCATCGGGAAGTTCGACCGAGCTCATCCGGACATTCCGAGCACTGAGTAGCGCCCTCCTATTGTGGACTGGACTCGATGGGGCTAGAAAACGAAAATTAACTCATTCATTTTCAGCGCTATGACATTTCCAGCTGAATTACGATTACTAGTTAGAAGAATTAATAGAAAATGATGAAATTCAAAAAGAAAACAAGAAGTGAAAGAACAGCGACAGAGAAAGTCGGAAGGGGACGTTCAAAAAGAAAGTTCGTCAGGTAGTGGGTCAAGAAGATGAGCGAGAAAACATGAGCATGCACAGAAAGCGATTCCTAAAGAGCGACTGTCTACACGACTGGTAGGCTGACGACGAGCGACAACGACGACGAGTTCGATTTTACTGGAGTACCAAAATGATCAACAAACGGAGTCGCAGCGGTGGCGGACGGAGAGAAGTGGAGTGGCATTTGCATAGAAGAATAGGAAGCGTAGGAGGCAGGGGCGGAGCGGAGGAGGCCGCCGTCAACTGACCGCCGATTGGTCAGGACGCTCGTCCTCATCCCAAGGATTTCTCTCCAGTAGTCTGCAAAGACCCAGACAGAAAAAACTAAAAGACGAGGGGAAGGAAGGGAGTGACCCGCGTCAGTGGGGGACTCAAGGTCATGGACAAAGGTCAGAGACAATATGAGCTGGAAGGAGAACTAGATGAGTGGCTGTGGAGTCTAAATTCACTGGAGAAACTAAGAGTACATGCTGGAAGGAAATGGAAGAGTAGAATAAGAGCAGAGAAAGGACAGAAAAGGATTGAGACCGAGAATATTTGGAGAGGCCGTATGTGGTGGCACGGATGACCTTTGACCCCAAATTCATTCAGTGGAGATGGAAACCTACAGTTCTGCGCAGTTATGATTAAAAAAAGCATAAAAACGTTTTTCCGGCTCCAAAACTATGCAATTGTCAATTTCAATTGCTGTCAAGATTTTTTCCAGGAAAGACGCTGGGTCAAAGGTCATCCCTGCCCCCCAGCGTGGTAGAAGAAGGTAAATCCGTTACATTGACTGTGGGATGTTGATTGGCTTCCGTGGGCGTAGCGTCTCCGATTTGCATGTTCCGTTGACTCCGGTGAGTCGAGCGAGAAACTCTTCATCCTTAGATCCAATTTCCGCCGCCGCGGACTGTGAGGTGCTGGAAAGGAAGGAAGTTAGAAACGCTTCAAAACTAACACCCAACAGCGCTCCAAGGGTGGTGGGGAGGGTTAAGGGGGAAGGCAAAGGTCAGCGGCACTCACGCACAAACTGTAAATCATTCACCTAGTTTTATCGCTTCTAAACTCCATGATAAATTTCACACATCCCACCACACATGCAAGGGCTACAAAATCCTACGCTGCCGCTGATGTTTCTCTATTCAAAAAAGTTAGTGAAAATCAGCGCTCTAGCTGCATGGCTGTTATGATTTAGTGAGCTCAACTTGAAGGCGTTAGCTGCCAGGGAAAGCTAGTGACTGTATGCGAAGGGGTACTTTGTGTGGAAGGGAGTGAGATGGCCCTTGGAGGGGGCAGAAGGACCAGGGACTGCCCATCAGCATCCGCTGACACGCTCTTCTTGCTCACGTAACTATCTCGCCGCAATCCTAACAAACGGGTCACAAATTTAAAGGTCAAAGACTTTGACTCAAAGTGCTTGGAAAGTATTTGGGTAATTGGTTCGTCTAAATCCTTTCTTCCCTCGGCCACACGGTCTCCAGAGATCCCAAGACACCAAATGGTAATTCATCTAAGACTTATTTGGCTTCAGCCGAATTTGTATGCGGGCCCGCATGGGATGTCACGTTAATGGTCATGAGAAAAGACTAATAGCTTGGGAAACGGAGCCGTTTGAGCTCTGGAAATCCATAGGTTTCCTGGAAATCCATGCGGATGATGGGATCTCTGGCCTGATTGGCTTACCGGAAGACGAAGGATGGAAGGTAGGAGGTTCTGTGAGACCAGTGGTGGTGGCGCTACCTGATTGGTTCCCAATAACATTCACGGTTGGATTTGACCTTCGACTTGTGGAAGGGAGACTGAGATCCTGGGTTGACTGGAGGGTTTGGGAAGAGCCCAGGAATCCGCTCCCTGACCCACTCCCGCTGCTACTTCCGCCACCGACGCCCGGCTTCTTGAGATCCGTGGCTTGTTTCAGGACTTGGTAAATCAAGTCAGGCTCTTCGCTCCCTGGAGAAGAAACCGCCGCGGCGGTAATTAAAACCCCCACTGAAATCGACCCGGGATGACCCTAAGAAACTGGAACTGTACTGGAAAACTTACGCTGGAGCGGCGACTGCTGCCCCTGCTGGATCGCCGGCTTGCTCCCGCCGTCCGCTTCTGCTAATTGCGTGAGCCTCGTTTCCAATTCCGAAGTTGACCTCTGACGACGGAGGAGGCGCGTCTTGGGCTGACACTTTTCAACCCTGTCCTGGCAGTCCAGATGGATATTCATTTTACACATACGGCAACGTATCCCTTGCTTCGAATGACCTACATACAAAAACAGTTTTAAATTTTAAGAGATGCAAACATGAAATATGGATGAGACGAGGAAGTTTGGCTTGAGTCTTGAGCCAAAATGAATTCTGGACGCATCCTCTTCCAGGCTCCTCCAGGTTGTGATAAGTTTTTACCTCGGAGAATCTTGGAGCAGATGTCACAGGGCGTAATTTTCTTGTAAGTGTACTCCTGGAAAATGTGATTCTCAAAGATCTGGAACTCCTTCCCGTTGTTATCCTTCTCCTTGGCACTCCTCCTGGGGGAAAGTTCATAGAAAGTAAAGATTTACAGTTGGGTATTGAATGAGGAAGTAGTTTCCTTTTGTTCCCATTGTGAGACAATTAGGCCACGTTTGTTCTTGTACAAGTAGGAGAAACAGTGAAAAGGGATTAAGTCTCCCAAATGTCAAAGTGCAAGACAAAAAGGAGAGAAAGCGAGCAGTAGCCGGGGTGACATTGGAGACTCAACCAACTTTCTCCATGAGGAAAAACATGTTTATGGAGAGGTTCAATTAGAACTTTTCTTTGGCCGAGCAGAGAAGAAACGTTCTCTGCTAAATAAACAAAAGAGGCTTGCTTAAGCACCAGGCAGTGAAAGCACACGAGGGAAAGAATCAATATCCATTACAAATCCAAACAAAACCAACAAGCCCAAGTCGGACGAGGGAAAGTAAAAGGAGACTCAATTTATTTCCCGTTTTGATGGAAGGAGGAGGAATTTTGAAAAGTGGCAAACAACAAAGAAACTCCTTTTCTCTTGGCTCATAAAAGGAAAGTTCGGAAGTAGAAACAGAGAAAAGTATCACTTTCGAAAAAGGAAAGTTCAAGGAAATTAGAAGAAGGAGAATAAAGTTTACAACAAAATAAGGAACTCCATCAACATCAACAGGACCACAGGAATGCTTTTTTGTCACTGTCACCCTTCCACTCTCCTCCTCCATGGCAAGAAAATGAGGTCAAGGGGTCACAAAAACATTCAACACGGGGTACAAGCGGCGTTGTTTCGTGGTACCTCATCATCATAATTGCGGTGACGGCGAGGAACATTTGATTCTGTCCTTTGGACTTCGAGTCACCAAGCAGCCAAATTATTACAAAACAACAAATCCAATTAATTTAACGCAAATCAATCCATTTTTAGAATCAAATCAAGTCAAAGTCAGCAAAATCCGCCAATTGCTTTTGCTTAAATTCAAATTTTGCAGAAGAAGAGTAGAGAAATGGAAAGCAGAATTGAGTTTTGAATTGAAACGGTGGAAATTCTGGCGGAGCCGGGCTGTGATTGGTCCAGCCAAACTTACTTTTCGGGTGGTGGGGTGGGGAGGGATGGTGGTGGTGGGGCGGGTGGGGTTTTGAGACTTTTGAAAGCCTTTAGCCACTTGGACTTCATGGTGGCAGTTGAGGCTTGGAACTTTCGGTCCTTTGTCCCACTTGACAAGGAACTACTCGACTCGGCTCCACCATCAGCCCGCGGGGTTGGGGAGTAGAGATCCTTCTAAAGACGCGAATGAATAAATTGAAGTTAGCTGGAGAAAGTTGTCCAGGATGTGGCCCTTACCTGGGCTCGTAGGGACGCCAAGTGGATTTGGGCCAAGCGGAGATCAAACTTTTTCATGCTGATTTCCTCCTGAAGCTCATTAGCCTTGTTGAAAAGATTCGAGTCCAAGCTCCTGGAAAGGGAAAAAAATCATTTAACTTTCACTTCCTTTCGGTCTGAAAGGCTAAAACTACTTGAACAAATTTTCTCCAGCTTTGTAAGCCCCTCTAACTTTTTTCCAGTGAAAAAGTTAAGAGGCTCTTCAATGAGTTTGTTTTGATTAGAAACTTCATTGGTGAAACTGAAGGAATTGGAAGGAGAAAATAGGTAAACTTTCTCCCTCGGTACACAAAGATCACAAAGAAGATCAAAGGGAGACGAACGCTGTTTCCTTTTCACTTTCCATTGGATACAGCCCTTAATTTCATGTATCTTTTACTTGTTCACAACATGTTGGATCGCTCCTTACCTCTGTTGCATCCGCAGCAGCGTTTCTACAGCGTCTTGCAGCTGCTTGATTTGACTCAAGTGCTCAGCCATTTCTTTTTTAAGGTTTTCGTGACGACTGCGTGCCGAAGGGGCGGAGATCACTTCATTCTTGAGGATCGGGATTTGGTTCTGGTCCTATAATTCATCATTACGGAAGTCAATCCTGTCCTGGTGTCCTGGATTACTCATATGATGGGGCTGGTCTTACCAAGACTTCCCCCATTTCAGAGAGGAGGGGAACTGGGAGTGTAAAAGCGTGTCGCTGATTTGGCGGCGGTGTTAGCGTCAAGGCTTTGACGTAGTCCCTCATGTCTTGGATCCCATTAATATTCTGACAGACGGATATCAAGTTTTCGTAGCGACCGCTCGCCTCTTGTGCCTATGCGAAGGAGAGGAAATACAATTAACTTCATAAGTCTAATAATGAATGCAATGTTTAATTAAAGGTGTCTTGTAGGTGGCAGGAGCGCTGGAGCCACGGTTTATATTATGGGAGAAAGCATCCAGCCTTACCCGGCTGCTGATGATTTGACTCTCCTCAAGGACCGACTCGCCCACAGTCTTACATAAATCAATGTAAATCTCCTCCAGTTCCTGGAAGGCAAAAAGGAATCTGGAATCACCATTTAATTCTCATCAAACCTCTTTTTCTTCCAGCGCACTCCCTAAATTCCAACGCTGTTGGGCTGTCCTAGATCCCCCAAATCCCATAAAACTCGATGACTTGGTTTCATTTCTGGGGATTCACCCACCCGCTACCCCGTTTTATTTTCGGGTGCGGTCCCGAGTTTGATTATTCCTGGAAATGCTCACCTGGAGGAGTGCTGGGAGGGTGATGGTTTGATATTGGTTGAGCATGGCGTTGGCTGAAAAAATAAAACGATAAAGCAAACTTGAAATTTACCGCCTCATGACCAACAGAAAGAGGTCCACCACTTGTGCCTTATTTCATGGATGTGTTAAAAGAAATTAAACATACTTCCGCGGAGTTGTTGGACGTAAGCATTGTGGGCATCGTAGTAGAGGGATAGGGTTTTGCTACTCCCTTGTTCTGCATGCCGCTGGCAGGCTTCACAGTATTCTCGATACGACTGGAGATAAGGGAGACAGATCAAGATTTGTATGTCAGCCAAAGGTGACAAGGGTAGACGGGTAAGAAGGTAATCTGGAGGGGATACGGTGGTGAATGAGACAAAGGGGAAAGATAGAGATCATGTCGAATTCATCATCATCAGGAAGAAGGGGGGGGGGGGGGGGAGGTCGGAAATCGATAAAAGTCAAAACCGTCCCTTTTGACCTCCATTTCGAAATCTGGAGCGATTAACCTTTTATCTCAGACAAATATTTTCTCAGGGAATTCCTTTTCTTTCTCTTTCTTGCTTTCCCCGTTCTCTCTCTCGCTTTCTTTTTGCAAAGTTTCCATTGAAAACTGGGAATTGAAAGGGAAAGGGCGGAGGAAAAAGAAAGGAGGGTGAATAAGGAATTGGTTGGAGAAGACTTACATTGGAAAGGAGATTTTCCGTTTTAGTCAAGAGCGTCTCAAAACTCTCACGATGTGTAAAAATTTTACGTGATTGGATCTTCCGGCAGAATGTCTTTTCCAAGATGAATGATCTCTGTATTAATTTAAAAATTAAGAAACACATTGAAAATATATAAAGTCAGGAAAGAGTTGACGTGCGACCTGTAATAATGCAAGAAAAGAAATAAAAAGGGAAAGGGAATATCAATATTTCAATCCTCTTCTGCCACTTATCCCCTCATCGTTTCGTGGTACCAGAGCCCAACTGAAATTTGAGTTGAGTGTAGAGCGCCTATCCAAAGAGTGAGTTGAGCCACGGCAAACAGTTTGCCGTGGTTGAGCGTAGAGGAGGTATTCCCATGGACTTTGTATGTTAAAATACCGACTTTTTTAAACTGACAGTAGCCGCTCGACCTTTCGGCTATGAGGTCAGAATATTAACGAGCATTTACTGTCAAAATTTGGGGTGATTTGGAT
>JAQIWD010000729.1:0-17510 GCA_034694825.1 Anurida granaria
TTGAGACATCACTAATCAATCCATGTGAGCCTAATTAACCGTCGAAATTGTCGGATGCTGCTCTTTGATCCGGGTTAGCAGATTGGAATATGTTGTTCGTATCTCTCTCACTAGGTGGCTACCATACCTTCAAACGACCAGTTCTGTACCTCCTTAACAAAAGAATCTTTCCTTTACTCAGAGAGGAAAGAGAAAACAAGTTTTTTAAATTCTGGGAGAGAAAGGGAGTCAAAAGTCCAGTGTTTGGGAAGTGAGTTCCAGAGCTTGAATGGATCTGAAATTCACGGAGTGGCCAATGAATTGATTCTGCCCGTAGGTACTTTTAGAAGGGGGAATGACCTTGATGAACGAGTGTTCGATGAAAGTGCGTAGAATGGTATTTGAGGGATTTGAACACTTCCTTCGCTTGTGCCAGGATGTTCACTTGTCGGAGCAGTTGGGTAGTGTTCAGATGAGAGGGAAAGTTGGAATACAATTGCTTCCTGCTTTCTTTGTTTCCACGCAGAAAGGAGCGTCGTAATTTCCTGCTGAGGGAGGGTTGCGCTGCGCTGAATGAAGCAAAAGACAGTTGGTATCTTGCATTAGTGGAAACTCCAGATGTGAGTGAACTCCCCAAACACCAAGACCGAAATCGTAAAAGGAATGACAAAAGCTTTGAAAAGGATCGAGAATGCTGGCGGGGTAAGGAATTTGCTTACACTACGAAGTCTTCCCAAAATTGAGTTAAGGCACAATGAAAGCTGTTGAGGATGAGTTTTTCTCTTCCAATAGAAGCAAAGAAATAGAAAAACTCTTCTCACTCATGCCAAAACCATTAGTCCCATATTCACAAAATCCGACACAAAACTCCCTAACTTAAATTTAACCTGCAGTTCGATTTTTAAAAAAAATTTTGAGAATTTTCTTTACCAGTAGTCTGACATAATCACACTTAATTTATTTCAAATTCGCTAGGCATCTTGGCACGAAAATTCGATAAATACTTTTTCGCATGTTTTTGTAGATAAAACTGTTTCCCATATTTATTTACATCATTTTATCAAAAAACGGCGAGTATCATATTATTGCTATTGGGCTGCAGGGTGGGATAGTCATTTGTTTGATGGGTAAAGATGGATCTTTACAGATCCTTAGATTTTTGAAGTCAATTGATTGATTGACTGTAGTGAAGGTCAATGGGAAAGACCAGGCGGGAGAAACGAGTGGTTTGAGCTGGGGTGATGTGAGTGAGCGTCTCTTTTTCTTCTCCACATCAAAGTCAGCTGTCTATGTCTCTTTTTCAAGCAACCACCAGCTCCCTCCCGTGACTCTCGCACACAATCCGCCAATCCCACAACCGGCGACCCCGCTAACGCCAAATAATTCGAACGAGTATAGCTGACCCTTAAGCCTATTTCGGACTAACCTAAATTGGAGTTTAAAATTAAAATTAGAGTTAAAGAAGATGCCTAGGTATTTAAAATTAAAAACTCTCCTAATTAAGTTCATGATCTGTGGTTCTCATAGGTTGGCAGTCGGGAACTTTTGTGTTTGATTTGTGAAAAAAGAGAAATTCAGTTTTGTCAAAATTAATTTCCATTGGGAACCCTCATGATCTGCCGCTCATTTTTTTGACTAGGTTTCTGTTTCTCTGCGTTGGGCCTTTTTACTAAACTAGTCCCTGCCACACGAAAACCCGTTACAAAAAAATTGGCTCAATTTTGATTCAGATTTATCAATTAATGGAGTGAATTTTAACAAATCCGGAGCCGCTACGCATAATCCTTTGTCCAGTTCTCTGATTTAATACACAAAAAGTTGAAATATTGAAAACGATTTTTTGTTCGCGGAGTAATTCGAAATCAGACTAGAGGGTACCCAATAACGTTTCTTGCGCCCCAAATCATGCCAAATTAAGTTTAGAAGGCCAGCGACATCTATTTTTAGTACTAATAATTTCTATTTTTATTTCTTTTATTTTTGCAATAGATATGGATAGAGATGGATAGGCAACTTGGAAGTGAAATGGGTACTGGAGGGGGCCGAGCACCACCTTCTCATCAGAAACAGAACTGCTCTTTTCCATAACTGAGTAACAGATCCGCCCCATCCAGTACCCCTTTCACTCCACTCACTCGCTCAATTAAGGGAGTGTATCCATCTCTATCCATATCCATGATTTTTGCTTGAATTTCTGGCAAGGAGAGTAAAAGAGCCAACATAATTTTAACGATTGAATGCTTCTGAGCCTGCGCGTAATGAAGGTTTAAAAATAATGAAATTCTCAATAAGTCTCCCAAAATTTCTTTTTTCACATGCGCGGATTCATTATTTTGTAGTAACGCGGGTGTAGGTCGTAGATTCAAATGTGATGTCCATGATTTATTTTCTCCTTGATGCTATCGGTTTCTGGAGAAGGTCCTTGTAGGACATGAGCGCACTTGCGAGAGCTCCTGAAATGGACGAGTCCAGGCCAGAGAGGCTGACGATCCCTACGAGATCCGGGTAGAGGCCAACAATGCAGTCCCAGGTTCCGGATGCCACTGTCAAATCAACCGTCAATGAGGTCATTCCTAAATTATTGGAATAGTGTTTTTCAATTAGTACTGAGGACCTTACCTCTCACAGGGTCGGCCGTCTTCAGATTATCTACTAATGATCCAATCGAGCGAAGTACAAAGTTTATCTCAGCCAATCTATGCCTATGAGTCAATCACACCATTGATCAGTAATTTCTATTCTCCAGAGCAATTAAGTTTGACGCCAATTTTTTGCGAGCAAACCTTTGGACAGGGATATGAGAATTGTGCTCAACGTAATCCTTAAAACTTATCAGTATTGTTTGGAATCGCTGGAGCAGAGCCAAGACAGCAACCTTCTTCCCATCATCTCCAGTCTCATTCTCAATGATTTCACAGACATTTGTAGGACCCTTGAGAACAAACTCCAGAAGGGAGGAGAAACAATATCGAACGAATTCCTCCCTCTCTGAGACATTGACCCCATCTGCAAAAATTGGCAATTAAAACATTCATTGGCATTGTAGAATATTTAGAGTAGTTTCATTTACCGTAATTAATACAGGAACCCCTATGAAACATTTTGACGACTTGAACGAGGAATTGATTGGGAAGTGTGAGGTCATTTCGGAAAACTAAATCTTTGAGCAGCATAACCATCCGAATATCCAACTTCTCATCTTTCCATCCCTTGTTACTCATCCATTCGCCAGATCCAGTAAAAAAAAGGAAATTCTGAGCACATTTGCCAAATTTCAACCAAAAGTCTGCATCCTCTGCCTTCTGTTCAACCATCAGTGGAACCGCCAGAAAAAACTGCGTCACGGAATCCCTCCAAGCTCCTCCGGAATTTAGAAATCGTGATGCTAGTATAGGATTGAAATTCTGCAAAAAGGGCGAATTAAACATTATAAGAAACTCAATTTCAGAGGGTGGGCGAAGTAATTTTGAAGACAAAATGTTCAGGTTACAATCTTAGTGTCATACCTCCAAAACCTGTCGAAACAATTCCTTGCGATCAATTGATTTCTCTTCACAAATTGAAGTCAGGATTAAGACGGATTGTTTGAGGCACTTGATTCCAAAATCCATGCAATTTGGAACAACTCCTTCCTGTAGATGAATTCAGGTCATCAATTAAACTAAATTAAAAATCTTATTAGAAAGATAAAGGACTTGCCAATGGAATTGCTTTGCTTCCCGTGTTACATTGTACAGCATAGGCACCCAATTTCACCAATTGAATCACTACCGGTGGAAGTAACTTCCGGAGGGTCGCGACATCTTTCGTTTCCTATGAACAAGAAAATAAATTATGGACAAGTGAATCAAGTACAAGTTTGACCTTCAAGCACCTAAATGTAACACTTACTTTGTTCATAGTTTCATACGCAAAATAGAGTTGATCCTGTAAGGGACTCATGCCGCTGTCACTCGACGAGAAAATAACCGAAGAAGCGCCTTCAGAAGTCAAAGGAATCACAAGGCACTTAGAAAAAATTACTCCCACCTTCTCAATGTCTTCTACCGTCAATCTACAAAAATATTATAAATGAATCAATTAGCAGGCAGTTGATTTTTGGAATTTACAGTAAACTACTTCCGAATACTTACTTGTGTTTCATTGGTAAAAAAAGGCTTTGCAAAATGGTAACGTAGGCGGTGAGGAATTGTTGGTGAGCTCCACGGACACAAATCACTTGATCCCCAATCTCAACGTAAACTAACCAACATCTTGACCAAAATCCACTCGGTTCTGAAGTTTAGATTAAATAGGAAATTTGCATAACAAGAATGAAGTTTGCGAACAGGAGCTTACCCGCAGCATTCCGTTCTGGTGGTGTAACTAAAGCCTCTTGGAAGGACTTCAAAGCAGCCAGAGAGACCTCCTCGTTGACACTCGTAGCAGCATTTTGAATAAATTGAAGAAAGAAGTACCAGGCTTTTGGAAAATCTTGAATTTCCAATAGGTTTGCACGTTTGATTGCAAATATTTTGGCAATGCCGCTCAGAACGAGGACCTGTGTCTCTGCCCACTGCTTTTGCTCCGTGTTACGGGAGTGATGAATGAGAAGTGTACTTTGACTGTCCACTTTCTCACAACTTGCATTCTTCCATGATTTCTCCACTGCCTCCAGTAAAGGGAACAAAACCTAAAGAGAAATATTGGAATATTGGATTAGTGACGTGAATTTAGAAGTTGGATAAGTTCGGATCACTTCCCTACCTGCCACATCACGCAGTCCCAGGAATAACGATTCAGTATATTGGAATGGGCTGCAATGGTTGAGAACAGGGTTTGTCCAGCGGATTTCCTTACGGCGGGTCTCTCATCAACGCAAAGTTCTCCAAGACGCTGGTAAATTCCTAACCAGAGTTTGTCAAATGGTGGAATCTCAGAAATACCCGGGAAGTCAGGAAATGTGGAAATATCCGGTGTTAGATTCTCCAGGATCCGTACCCGATTTTGATACAAGAAGTCTGCAATGTTCCACTGTAGAAGAGAGATACAATCATGGATAATTTGTGCCTGAGAGAATTATATGCGTTAAATTAATTAAACCGAAGCTTACCATGGATCCAATTGCACTCAAAGCTACATTCAGTTCCTGCTTCTGTCTGGCAAACTTTGCCACCGTGTCGATGGAGTGAGGAAGGGATCCACAGGGCAGTACCGGAAGATAATCTGTCACCACGAGTTGGAGGCATTGATATGCGGAACGGATGAGACCCTCACTGAAAGTCAAAAGAAAACAAGGGTAAATTGTTACTTATTGCCTTAGGAATGGATATTTGCATAACGTTCTTCAACCTACCTATGGTGATCATAAATGTCACCCAAGATGTTGATTGCAAGTGGCCAAGAACTGCGGAGTTTCTCTCCTTTGCAATGAAGGATTTGCCCTAGAGCCGCTAACTGCTTATTCCGGACATCATTGTGCAAGATTGACGATAGCTCACAGAGTGGTGACAGGAGCAACTGACTCACTTTCTCATCATCCGTATCTTGATGGAGGAGTGCTGATCTGACCAAGAACGTAATTGCTTCTGAACCCCATTCCCTCATTCGGATATGGGGATGACGACAGACCTTCAGAAAATTAATTGGTGAGACTGGAAAGTCAATAAAGCAAAACTTAAGTAACTTAGTTCGCTTACTTCCAGGAGATGACTTGTCAATGGTCGCCAATAAATTTCAACTCGATCCAAATTCCTAAGCCCAATTTCAAGGAGTTTGGCTACAGCAAATAGAGAAGGTTCCTGATGAGTAAAAAAAAAATCAAACTAATAGTTTTTACAAGTTTACAATCCTGGGGTTGAATGCTATTAAAAAACTCGACTTAGGAAGAACTACTGAGTACTGACCTTATTGAGATAAGCAATTTCCATTGCTTCCTGCGACATATTGGTCATAGCGTTGATAATGTGGTGGAGAGAAACATCGTCTAGAGTCACGCTCGTCTCGATGAGTCGAGTTACCCCCTGGGATAAACAACTTCCAAATTCCACCACAACTCCCATGACGCCGCCGTTTGTTCCAACAGCTCCATTGGTCCCTTTGAGGCTTTTGGATCCTGACGATACGGAGTTCAAGGAGGGTTTCCCACTAACACTCAACTCACTCAAATCCGATTTGGAGCTGCTCCCAAGCGTAACTGGGAAGTTGCTAGAAACTACTGTGCCGATGGAGTAATCACTCGTAGTCTGGGTTAGAAGCGTCGAAGTGGAATGTGACTGGGCTTTGGCCTCATTGCTCAACTTCCCTGTTGTGTTTTGAATGAAGTCTGTGGAGGACTTGGGAACAATATTGCAAACCCAGCAGAGATGCTGGAGAGTGGTTAGCACGGTAAGCCACGACGTCAGCAGGATCGCGCCAGAGTCAAGGGAGAGTCGTAGGACTGAATGGGTCACCAGCAAATTCTTTTTTGTTAGCATCACAGGGGTTGACTGAAGGCCTGGGAAGGAAAAATACAATATGTCATAAATGCGGTCAGGTTTTAGAATACTATAATTAAAAAGGTTGAAGACTCACTAGATGGAAGATGGAGGGAGGGAACAACGCTTGTTCCTACCACTACAACTTGTTGCTTCACATTGTCAACCTCTGAATAGCTTATCGGAATTGGGCTCTCGCCGTGGCCTGTATAAATAACGCTTCCTTAAGACTTTGCATAAAATGTAATTCGTTCATTTCGTCATCCTCACCTATCGTACCCTTCAGTACTGCATAACCATAGTGTGGAGGCAGAGTTGCAACACACAGAGACAAAACAGTGGCCTCCCGACACTGCTGAAGTCCAACTTTCCCACTGAGGGTGGCCATGTCAACTAGTCTCTCGCAAATGGACTCCGTAATGTTGTCATCAATGCTATTAGAACGAGAACATGTGATTGATAATCAAATGGAAATGTTTGATAAAAATTTCTAAGGCATTACCTCGCCTCTAGTAACAAGTTCAAGGCAGCCAAAAGGCCTGGCCAACTAGATGAGAGCAATTGACTCACAACTTCCTCTTCTGAAAAAAGAAATCAAGAGAAATTAAATCAGTTTCAAGATCAATTAAACCAGTCCTTAAAAAACTTACTCTCTTCCTCTTTCCCATAGACTTCTCCATCAATTTGGACCAAACTGAGAACAAAATCTGAGAGGCACGCAAAGGAAATAGCAACTCCGTAAGACTCACACGTGGCAAAAGAAGGTGGTTCCGATTTATCCGTTAGCTCCATTCTAATTCACCAATGAAATGGTTACCAATCGATTCAGATAAACCTTTTAGTTTCTTACAGTTGTGGTTTAGGTATAAGCGGTTGGTAGATTTGAATAAGAGGGACGAAGCTCCCTCGGAAGTAAAAACCGACCGGAGACGAGTCGGTTGGTGAGGATGAAGGCCCCGTGCCTGAGCTGGAATTGACATGTGAACTGGATGAAGACGTTGGAATGGGTGCAGGTGTGTTGAGTAACACGGTGGACATCGTACCCATGGGATTTGCAAAAACGGACTGGACATACGCCCCCAGTGCATTTATCATGTCCTAAAACAAAGGTGTGACAATTGAAATCATACCGTGGCAGAGCTGAATTAATACGGATGCTTTACCAATGAAAAGCGTCAGCTTCTTACCTTGCAAATATTTGTAGCATGTGGTTTCAAATCATATGAACGACAAAATTTTGAAAGATGTGTGGGTGATGTGATGAGCTTATGAAGTACTTCCAGTGCCAGGCATCTTTGCCAGGTGGGTTTATCCGGATCTAGAAAACGGACGAGGAGAGAGAGAAAAATTTCACATTCCGTGACGAGGAGTGAATAATATTTGTTGATCAGAATATCCACGATCCTAAGTAGCCTCACGGAAATGGGATAAAAGGGTTTGTCGAGGAGTACATCCGGCGTTGGGACTTGGGAATGCTGAAGAGTGACTTTGAACTTGGCATTAGGAGAGAACAGTTTAATTACCATTGCGCATACTTTCTCTTTCAGCACAAGGGCAAATTGTTCATTCTGAAAAAGAGACATTAGTATATCAGAATTGCATACTTACACGAAGTTCATACACAAACTCAATAACCCTGCTTAGCTTACCTTCTCAAAGACAAATGGGAAACGCGCAAGAATCGTTTCCAGGAGTTCCAGGCCAAACGAACGCGTCATTTCAGTAATGCCTATGAGCCAATTCGGTTGCTCCCCATTGACAAGAAGAATCAAATCCTATTAGGAATGGGAACAAAATAAAAATTAAGCATTCGCTTCCTAAGTTGATGAATTTGTATAAATGGTTTTACTTGTAACAGGAGGTAAGCATCATTCGTTTCCGCACTAAGATCTCGACCTGAGAATATCAATTTAAATATCCCACACAAGTTAAATAACTGAGAATACCAACTACTCAAAAAGACCAAGAAATTACTGACCTGAACTCTGCTTGTCCTTATCAATCCTTTCAAATACAAGGGAAACTAATTGACGTACAGTGGCACCTGCAGCATGAACCGTTGTCATATCCTTGGAAAAGTGAAGACGGAAACAGAGTACGAGGGTTCTCGCCAATAATTCACCAGTGACGACATTATTGGTAGTTAAAAGAAGAGTAACAGTTTGCAATATCTTGATTTCTTCAAGTCCTTGTTCCAGTAACACTACAACAGTTTCGTGAATACTTTTGGCTCCTTTGGCATCTACATAACCACCCGTTATGAGTCGCTGTATAGAGTGTAGGCAGAGCTAAAGGCAGAAATTTAAAGATACCTTTCGATGTACTTCGTAATCGGCACATATGACGAGGCATACCTTGATTATTTTAGGGTCCTTTGTTTCACAACCTTGGATGACAGGATACAGAGCTTGATTCGTAATGTAAGGCAAGCAATTAGACGACGGTTGAGCACCTCTAATTCTGGATATAGCATCTTCACAGGCATCCTTGACCTGTGAATGTTTCTTTCTGGTTTCCAGTGAAAGCGTTTTCAGGTCATTCTGGAGTGCAAATACGAACTTCTCCTCTGTCGCCATTTCCGTGTAGGCAAGCCTGGTCTAATTATGCAAAGGTTCAATGTAGTGGACCTGTTGGAATTATAAATTACCAATCAATCAAAAACAAAAAAACTGTGGTGTCATCATTCTCAGATGAAAATATTGCCGCACCTTATATTACTCATTAAAATGTCACAATTACAAAAGCAGCTGTCAGGTTATCCACATTCATCTTTTTTGCTTACGTGGACAATGAATGGAATAAGGAGGATTAGCAACTAACAGCTTTGTAAAACTGTTCAACAATGATTGATTCCAGTCCTTACCTTAATTATCTTTCTAAATTAATTGTTGACATTAACAGCTGAGAACCGAGGATTGACAGATTGGTGACCCAGAAGTTTGGACTTCGTCCGAGAGGTCGATTCGGGTATTTGGAAAGTTTTGATCCGTCATAGGGTTCTCTTCTCTTCCACCAAACACCCAATGATACCAGAAATGGGCTTCGAAGCTTATGTGGACATTCATAAGTGGACAACAGACGCTCCCGTTGACATATACATTTCGAAATTTCGATCAAATGTTATGCTACCAAGATTTTAAATCTCGATGTATGACAAATATACGACGAGTAGGCTAGATGAGGTTAATCCAGTTGTCGCATCACTAACTCCTCCAACTTCTCCAGCATTTTCTTTTCATGGCCATTCTGAATGCTGACGCTCCACAGTCACAGTTCTGTGCGTGGTGTTGTGCAAATTGAATTACCTCTGATCTGACCCTCGTTCTTGGAAACTGAGTTCAAGAGACAAATGACCAATTCCATCCACCTTAATTTAGAGCTCGAGGTGCCATGTGTCGAAAATCGTTTGGGGTCCTGAACTTGTAATTACCTAGTTACTTTCCATAAAATCGGGGAATATAAAGAACCAGGGAACTCTATTTATTCCATCATAATCCCCCTTTTTAACAACGAATCTACGTAGTAGAAAGTGGTTTATGGAATTTATAAAACGGGAGATCAGCGGTTAGAGACGCCGGTTACCTGCATTTGAAACATCATGTTTCTTAAGACATCATCCTCGACTGTTTCAAATATTCAGCGTTGATTAGCCTTCTTATCAGTCAGCAGCCCTTATAGTCAATATTTGATGCACATAGTAAGGCCTTAGCGGGGACTCTGAATTAACAACGCTACCAGTGTCCTCATGTCAAGGTTCTCCTAATCCCTGAAGGCAAAGTGTCAAAACCATCTTGTGATAGTTCATTTAAGCTGGAACCTAAATCAGGGCTTTGAAGTCATGCAGGCAGTGTGCACGGATTCCCCGTGGTATTGACAGTCCACGGGTGCTTGCTAAAGGTACTCTGCCACCCCTTCTTTGCGTGGGTGAACGGGTCCTTGCTAAAGGTACTCTGCCACCCCTTGTTATTGACAGTCCACGGGTGCTTGCTAAAGGTACTTTGCATACCTTGAAATATCTGGATGCGCGGGTGCTTGCTAAAGTGCTCTTGTTATTGACCGTATTACGAAACCTTAATGGGGACGCGGAGATAGCCTTCAAGACGTGCAAGGACATGTCAAAGTGCCGCATTAGGATCCCCCTAGAATACGAGTATAGGAGAGGCGGGTTTTGATGGAGTGGTTATTGTGGCAACAAATAAAAAATTTCAAGCAGTCATGCTTTCCAACGGATTTACTTTTTGCACCCAAAATCTCAGTGTCATTTTGCTCGGGATATGATTACCAGTCTCATCTCTGTTATGATGCTATATTCAGTCTAATTGAACTTCTGAAAATAGGAAGTCTAAACTACCTTATTTTGATTATCAGTCTCATCGCCCTCATCATGATAGTTAGTGTCATCTCCTTTATCATGATAGTCAATCTGATGTCTCATATCATGATAGTGGGTCTGATCTAGCTTATGAAGATAGTCAGTCTGATCTAGCTTATGAAGGTAGTCAGTCTTATCTCCTTTATGATAATAATCAGTCTCATCTCCCTTATGATGATAGTCAGTCTTATCTCCCTTATGATAATAATCAGTCTCATCTCGCTTATGATGATAGTCAGTTTTATCTCCCTCATTATGCTCTATATGTCCCTCGATTCGTGGTTGCCTACACAGTTTCTACTGATTTTTTACTTTTAGGCATGGGACATGAAAACAATAAATTGCTTCTTGTTGTCTTTCACGTTTATTAGATGACTGCCTGGCGACATGGGTAAGGTTACGCTTTGGGACTTTATCCTTGACTACTAATCGTGGCTTTTGACCTATTATCTACCTCAGCCCCAATCCTTTAATTTATGTTCAAATCTGATGATTTCATCAACCACTCCTGTCGCTCCAGTTAGGGATTATAACAAGCGAAGTGAATGACAACAGGGACGAGGGCGACGACAACGTCGAGGGAACTCAGTCACTCTTTGTTCCCCTAAGAGAAAACAGCCGAAGTCGAAGCTGGAAAGTTTTTTCTTACTTTCACGTAAGTTTGATTTTTATAACCAAGGAAATCAACCGGAAAACAACTAATCCTAAATGGTTTACTTTTAAATGCAGGGACTGGAGGATTTGCTGGAAATGAGTGAAACCTGGGCCGAGTTGTTGCCTGACCAATTACGCACTGAAGTTTGCCGTATCCTCGGTTCGGTCCAAGAATGTCAAGAAGGGGACTTTGCGGCTGGTGGTGTACTGAAAGATGCTCCGCCGGTTACAATTCGGCTGGAAAAGGTAACTAAAAAAAAATTAGCATTCAGTATCCATTTTGCGGAAGAGTGCTAAAAGAGTCACGCCCCTCGTCAGTAATTTCTACCTCTCTATGATTTGACTGAATTCCAGACAGGAGAGTTACTCGAGTTTCCATTAGAGGAGGAGAAAGCTAAGGCTGTCATTCCTTCCTTCAATGAGTCGCCGTTCGGAAAGGGTACAGAAACGGTTATTGACAAATCCGTTCGATCCTCATGGCAGTTGGACCCACCTCAATTCAATGTGAGTCTTCAAATTATTCTGTCTAAAACAGAAGAGTATTTATTTTAAATTAATTACTGGGTTTGTTCCATTTTCCTGTTTTAGATTGTGGGCGGGGGATGGGGTTCGTACCTCGAGAACATGTTGGCATCGACAATTGGAAGGGAACTAGGAATAAGCTCTCCTATCACAGCGTCCATCTACAAAATGCTCCTTTACGAGCCAGGCTCATTCTTTAAAGCACACCGTGATACTGCTAAGGAAAAGGGGATGTTTGGAACGCTCGTCATCCAGCTTTGTTCCGAATACGAAGGCGGAGAATTCAACGTCCGCCATGATCAGATGGAACACTCCTTTGACTTTTCCGCGTCCGCTCAACCTTCTGCGCAAAAGCATCCTGCCTTCATCGCCTTCTATTGCGACTGTGAGCATGAGATTTTTCCGGTGACTTCAGGATATCGACTCTGCCTCATCTACAATCTCTCTGCACCCTTCATCACACAAATGTATTCCCAGCCAAGATTTGATGAGCTCAAGGAAGAGGTAAAGGGAATTTTAAAGAAATGGCCAATTGAAGACTTTGGAGATGAAGTGACAATGCTACTTTATTTGTTGTCTCACAAGTATACAGCAAAAAAGAACTTTCATTCCCGTCACTCAAAACTACTGATCAACTGAAAGCGAAGCTCCTCACCTCTGTTGCTTCAGAGGTAAATCTTTCCATCCACGTCTGCCTCATTACCAGACGTCTTTATGGTTACACGGGCTACGAGCCGGAAAACGAAGACGACGTTCCAAGTGACTGTTCGATTGAATGGGATTGCGCGAAGTCCTTCCGCCGCTCAACTGTCTGCAAAGTATTTAACCTAATTTCTCCCAGTGGCCTTCCTTATCCTTACGGCCGGAAGTTTGTCTTCCAAGATGGCCACATGGAAGAGAATATTTTGCCGGAAAATGCATTCGATAAAGTGAAGCCAGTGAGTCTTGAAATCAATCCGACTGGAAACCAAGGAACAAGCGTGGAAAAGTGGTATCAAGAAGCAGCACTTTTTTTCTGGACAGAAAAGTCTTTTGATTTCTACGGGATGTCACCGCCGGAAAAAGCGGAAGCTCGTTTTCTGGAAGCGTTGAAAAAGTTGGAAGGAAAACCTAATTCGGAAGAAGGAATACGTGAAGCCACCGAAGAATACTTGGATTACGAAGGGGATGACCGTGGATTGTATTTTGAGCCAGAAAGAGTAATCAAATCATTTAACAGCCTAGAAATGGTTAAACGATTCCTTCAAACATGTTCTCGGATCCGACCAGAAGATGCTCCAATTTTAAAGTCACACTTACAATTAGAAGGATTTGGCCTTGGAGAATTTTATTGATGAATTCACTAAAATGGTGACCAAGTCTTATGAACCTTGCAGTCTGGTGGCTGGGCTCCTTGGACAAAATCTGGACTTGGAAAAACAGGATGTATTGTTGAAACCCCTGTTAAGAGTGATGCTGAAAAAGAATTGTTATGTCGGTAACAGCGACCAACGAAAAATCCTATTCGAACTCATTGTGGAAGTAGATGACTTGGCTCTCTTCAAACTTCTACTGGAAGAAGTATCATTGAGTGACGGATTAATTGCACAGGAGCTAGTTTACTTTGGAGACAAATTCGGATGGAACGAATTGGTTGAGCCATTTGGAAAATCTTTGAGAAAGTCTTACTGCTTCGATACCATTCTCACAATTATGGAAACGATCACCCAACTTTCGCGGGATGAAGAAGTGATCGGAATCTGGAAGAATTGGATGGAACTTGCAACGTTGTCCCTTAAGCGGGAGCGAAGTATGACGTCCGACCGCTTCCAGCGAGTGTTAACTTGCTGTGCGAAACTGGAACTGGATCTGTACTTTACTGCAATTTCATTGCCCCATAAGATGGTGGCGGACGCACTTCTCGGACTTGCAGCGGCCTCTAACGAGAAAAAGTTACGAGAGATTTGGATTCCGATGGCGTCTCATTGTATGCATTCCTTGGAAGAATTTCTGTCCCTTGGTCCTACCACGGGAAATTGGCATCGGAATGATGACCTTTCTGTTTTGTATGCCGAGTGTGAATTTGATTCTGATGAGGAGTTTCTTTCATTCGCTGATTTTATGCAAAGTAATGATGTCACTTACCAGTTCAGGATGCAGAATGATTCTCGGCATATCGACTCGCTACATGAGCTCAAATATCAGTTCGATCGGATTGGCCATTTGTCTCATGAACTCACAGTTACTAAGTATGAGGGTCAGAGTTCAATCAATTTGCTCAAAATCACAAAGGTCCCTCTCCCACATCGAGAAATGGAGCGTCGGCAGGGTCAGGCAAAGGAAATGCTGGAAAAATTGAAATTAATTATCTGAACTTTTGTCATGTTTTCAGATAACAATATAAGACTAATCAATTTATTGAATCAAATCGTCTTAGCACGGCGATTTGATGCTGCTAAGTTCAGCATGTAGATTTAGTTAATATAAATATTTAATATTAATTTATTATTCCCTCAATCAAACACCCAAATTCTGTCATCCAATGATTCGCTTCCGAAATCTTGAAATTGACAAAAATTTAAGTCATTAAATTCAATTCAATTTATAACATGCGTGCGTGTATACAATTTTAAAAATTGGTTATTACATCATCGACGTCAATGGGAAAAGTTCATTCGGTTATTCGCTGCAAATTATCCATTGACCAATGTGTATTTCTGCAGCTACGAACAAATTAAGGTGTTAAGAGTTTAATTTGTTTAATTTTATGAGGCTAACTTCCATATTAAAACTTTTGTGATTGAAGAATGGGATGCGGAAATGATCCAACTACATTCTAGCTAAAACTAGAGCAATTTGGATTCCTATTTGGCTTCAGAACTCTTCTGTAATTAATTGTGCAAGGGGGTGATGCTGAGTTGCTTTGACCATGCTCGCTCTAATCTTTAATTGGGCATAACTAATCGTAATTCGATCTAATTTGATAGGAAATGTCGATGACTTGAGGAACTTGATCTCTCAAGGCCAGATGCGTAAGATAAAAACAAATTAGCCTCTCCCACATGCGAATTTAGCCAAGAACCTTTGATTTTGGTTTAATGGCTACTATAAAATAACAATCAAAATTTGCATTTCCAAAACAATAACGCCGCCGCGTCCGTTTATGACTGTCCTGTTTTGAAATATTTTTTCCGGAAATGAAGTGACAACTGCAACAGGGTGCTATGCTAGCGACGTTTAATAGCCCCATCTTTTGCTTGCAGTGTTATCAGGTTCAAAACAAACCTAAAGCGCAACGAACTTCCTGTTCCTGAATCCTGATTCATGTTTGTAAAATTAATTGTCAACATCATCCATTCGCACTTACTTGAATACATGAGCCTCATTTTGAAATAAAAGTCGTGGGTGTCATGATTCATGATACCTGTCGTGTGTTCGTGTTTGAGATGGATGAGCAGCATGAGCATGCAATTGTTGTAAACACAATTCTTTGGATTCATCATGAACTCTCCATTGTTTCAAGGATTCTTACAAAGGACAAAAGGTATCCGGAACTGGATAGAATCCTGTTACAGATATTTTTTCCTAACCTAGCAATTCACTCTCACTGCGCGTACCAGAGGCGATTCCCAGGGAAATAAGAGTGCGATGAGATCCAATTCCATTGTTGTTGGCCAACCCAAGCCACTTGAGAACAATTAACGTCAGCCCACCTACCCCCTCCTGTCCTCTTTTATGGATTTCAACAAGTCTATAAGCACTGGAAATACTTGGATGTTGCAGGATGTAAGCTTTAAATCTCTACTGCGGGCTCCCGAGGACTCACCAATAAAATTTTTATTATGCTAATTTAATATTTCATCATCCCAATTCCCAAATCTTCCCCACGATGGGATTCTTGTGAAATGGAAAACCAGGAAATGGACAGTGACCAGCCCAAAAGGATTTATCCCGTAGAATAAAATGGAAAAATGGATCAAACAAATATCATTTCCTCACATGACAAAGTACTTAATCCAGTTTTAGCAACTGCTCCAACCACACTTCGGTAATTGCACTCAAAATCTCACAGCTCCCACCATGACACTTCCACGATTTCTCTTGTTCACTGGATTTGTTCTTGGATTAGTGATTTCATTGGTCCAACCTCAGATTCAGTTTCCAGGCACCAACAGCCCCTACAATTACAACAACCTACTTTCTCCTTATGGGCAACAACATTACCAAAGTGGATTCCAGTATGCGTCACACGGGTCGAATCCCTATCAACAACAGACGCTTCAAGATCTTTCTTATCGAAATCAACAGACCTCGCTTTTCCAACAAGAGACGCTTCCATATCATGGAAATCTTCAACTCCAATCCTATCCGAATCAAGAACTAACAGAAAACACACTTTCACCACAACAACAATTGAATCAATTCCCTTACCACCTTCAGCGTCCAGCTTCATCCTTACCACAAATTCCCCCACGATTTCCACAAAGGGTACCTGTTCCCGCTGCAGAAACTGTCCGTGGTGGGTTTTCTGTTCGAAACGGTTCCTACATTCTGGAATGGGAGGTCAACTATCCAATGATTACATTCCGAGCACGAAGGCTAGGCGCTGGCTTCGTGGGTTTTGCCATTTCGCCTTCCGGTGGTATGTCCGGGGCGGACATTTTCATCGCTGGGATTGGTTCAACCGGAATGCCATTTGCAAATGTGAGTTTACATTAGTTAAAGTTAATTTATTAATTTTATGTTTTTGGCATTATAATGCTAGGACTATCACCACGAGTACCTACCGGGTGGGATCGGCTCAGCAGTACCGGATGTATCGAATGACTACCAAGTGCTGGACATTACGGAATCACAGGGTTATACAAGTGCCAGATTTCAAAGGCTCCTCAACACACAGGACGTGAGAGAGGATCATGCAATTGAGGTGAGTCTTCTAAATTTACCGACTTTCAAATCATCTTAAAATGTTTGATTTCGTCCAGAATACTGAGCAGAATATTTTATGGAGTATCGGACCACCTTCAAGGGGACTCGAGTACCATGGACCAAACAACCGCGGTGTCGTGAGGATTAACCTCTTGAACCCTCCCCAGAAATTTCGACTCCAGAGACCAATCCCTTAAAAATGTTCAATTGCACCTGGAGCCGGAGCTAATTAGAATCCAACACTTTCTGATCTCGTAACAAGGAACGCAAGAATATTTTGGAACTTACTTTGGACAAAATTTAAATTTAAAATGACAATGATAAAAAAATCAGTAGAAACTGCATAGAAAACCACGAATCGAGGGAAGATGAATTAAAATCAGTAGCAACGGTGTAGACAATCAAGGACAGAGTGTGAACGAAATGAAAAAAGAGAAGAGACTGATTAGCTAGTAGAATGAGGGAGATTTATAAAATATAGAATCAGTAGAAACTGGCTAGAAACTACGAACAGAATACGGAACAGAGGAACAGAAATAGAACTTAAATAAAAAATTATTGAGATTTCTTTGGCTTTTTGGGTGCGTGATTTTCTTTCGCGTCTTGAGCCAACTTGAGAT
>JAQIWD010000730.1:0-17500 GCA_034694825.1 Anurida granaria
TTTTCTCTATGTTCCCGTGATGGCGCAGAGAAAGCGCAATCATTATTCAGCGTAGGAATCGAAGGAGAAATTTGCGCCTCAAATATTTGAAGCGATTCATAAACTAAAGCGTCAAAAAATCCGAAAAATGTCAAGAGTCCGTCAAAAATCGGATCCAAGTTGGTAACACTGCGCCTAATGAAGTTGCATGCAGGATGCACGGGACTCTCTCCTGCACATTAATTCCATTAAAAGAGGCTGGGATGAAAAAGATCGAATTACAAATTGCATGCAAGGTCAAATCAGTACAAAGAAAATTCGCAATATAAATTTCGTTTTTTTTTTAAATTATTTTTAGTTCAAAGTTATACCCTTTGATGTGTATGAATAATTTTGATTGTTGAAAATCTAAGTATGACTTCATCCAGAAATTACGTTATGCTCGAAAACGGAATTTTAGGACCTACCCACCCCCTCGTAATGCTATTTTAGCATTACGTTATATTGGGTTGGTGTGAAGATCTGAAATGACCCACCCACCCTACCGCATAGGGGCTTTGAGAGATTACAGTAATTTTAATATTCGGATTAAATTACAAACAACGCGTGTGAATAATATCAAAATCCCGAGGATAACACCCGAAATCTTCTGCGGACCGAGCAGAATACAAAATAAAACTGTTCGGGACAATAGTAGGATTTTCCGAATGATTCATTTCATTAATTGAAGCTCATCGCTGCAACTGGTTGCTAGAAGAATTTTTAATATAAAAATTAAACTGTAGAGTGAAATGATGTGCCATGTATTCATTCTAGAAAAATTCTGTTAAAAAAACACACTAATTACATCACTTGCTTTGGCTAAGATGGGAAGAGCAATCGGCAACAGTGGAGTCTGAATTATTTGGGACTCGGGGCTATGCGAGACGAAAGGCAAATTTTTCATTATTTTGGGTCCTAAAAAATGAGGACTGAGTCCCAAAAATTCCAAACTTTAGGATCCGATTTTTTTCAGACTCAGTCTGAATAAATTCGGATTGACATCAGACTGACAGAAGACAAGCAAGCAGTGGGGGATGAAAACAGAGGTGGGCAGTCTTAAGTTTGGAGGGTTCCGTAAATAAATGGTACCCTCCTCGTTTAGTAGCTTCGGGCTGCACGGTTTCAATTCCCTCTGATCTTTAGTTCCTCGCCCATCGTAATTGAGTTTGGTTACGTTAGGTTAGGTTAATAAGATTACATTAGGTTAGGTTAGGTTTAAAACCCTGATTAACCTAACCTAGTTTAACTCAATTAAGAGAAGGGCGCGGAGTTCAAATGATGGTGAAAGTTAACGGACGGACTATAACTACAGTTTAAAGAACCCTACGTTGAAAAGTGTTTATTTTAGAATTTGCGCTTAAATCATGCGAGATTCAAGTTAAGCGTGTGAATAATGTGAGTCTCAGTGAAGCCGGTTGCGTTTGCGTTTAGGTTAGGTCTCCAGGAATAAAATCGATTCTCACCCGGATAAACAAATACGCCAACCCCTTCCAAACTTCAGTTGCGTTTCCACCGCTCGCTGGAACTGTTCAGTTCATTCCATTCCCTTCTTGTATAATTTTCTTAATATTTCTCTCCTTTCACTTTCACTTTCCCTTTCCCCCAAGTTGTTTCTCCAAGAAACTTCCAATCACAACAAAACAAGGATAATTCAATAGTAAACAGAACTTATTTTCAAGCGTGGATTCGCTGCCCCGGTTTTGTGTCATCCTCCAGTCTGGAATCCATGGAGCAGTGGCTTGCATATTTAAACTGATGACTGGAAACGGTGAAACCTGATCAAGAGGCCATGTCTCTGACGTGCAACCTAAACCAATGAAGCCATAAACTCCAGCAGTTGCATCAAGATCAAATAAGGTAAGCCACAGAATCCTTAACCACTTTACATAATTTCCTACCTTTGATTCCTCTAATCCAATCCTGGGATCCACCCTGAATTCAAATGTGAAATCAACAACAACTTTCTTTGAATTGCCACATAAATTAAGGACTTTTGATTAAAGAATCGAGGAATGGAAGGGAGAAGTTGGATCTATTCAAGAGTCAAGTGGAGAAAGTCTCTTTTGTCTTGTTTTTAAAATTAAATTTCCCCTTTCCCTTTTACTCTGTGAGGGAAGGAAGGAAAGGAGAGGAAGATGAAACTGTCTAATTATGATCTTCCTTTCCTCTTCCCCAAAATCCACTTTTATCTCCTTACACATGTAAGTGTAGCTGAGAATGCTAAACTTACCCCTTTCCCAGATAGGACAAGGGAATGGAATGGAGAAAACGAGGAAAAGAGAAAGTTATCCCCTTTCTCCATGATGCAAATCCACTGGATGCAAATTCTCACACACCACCACCACCATCTGTTTCCCTTCACATGCTTTCCGCGTTTTCGTACACAAAAATTAGAATTCTGACCCTTCTTTTTCAACTGGGAAAAAAGTTACTTCAAAATTATTCTGGATTCATTTTCAGCCTTTTCTCTGGGGTTTTCTCCCGTGCCTTTCACCCGCAAAAAAATTTTTCTTGTTATATGTTCAGGTTCTCTCGAGGTTAAAAACGAAAACTGACAAGGGAACCTCGCATTGTGTCCTATTCATCCTCTTCGAGCCAAAATTCCTGCAACCACCACCCTCCTCCTGCCGCCTTGATTTTAGTTGAAGTTTAGAAGCTTTTTTGAACTAAAATATAATGGGGCCAATGCATGGAAATGAGGAGAAAATGGCTTAAGGGATTTTGGGTTAAGCGTCATATTCAGGGGGTACTCACCATGTGAAGTTCCCTTGCCTCGTGCCTTCTTTCTCCTCTATCCAATCAAGCTAATCGAAATTTCCTGTTCAGAGATCAACTGCCTTCTGCTGATGATGGTGAAGAGCTTAGATAAACAGGGAGAAAGTTTCCAAAGTCCAAAGTCCATTACAAGCCAAATTAAGTTCCAGGGCTCAGAGCCTGACAGGAGGCTCTGATTCCCTTACTTTCTCCAGTAAAAAGAGCATGAAGGAGCTTCTCCAAATGAGTTTTTCTTGTATCTCCACTTGTTTCAACCCTTGTTAATTGCCCCGTTTTAACAAAACAAATTCCGGACATTTCATTTCTCGGTGGCTCCATTTCCTACATTTGTTTCATTTCGCTAATCTCTCCCCGCGCCAAATGGTCCCAGTGCTCCTCCTCGCACACATTTTACAGTTTAACGCCCCCAAATCCGTCGTAGTCTCCCGCCCCTCTTCACGGGGGGGGGGGGCTGTGACACGGGAGCAGTCTCTATTTATTATACCCGGGCGCTGAAAGAAGATTTTATTAGAGCTAAGCCCTATAATCCTCTTTCGCCTTTTATGAAAAAAGGCAACTGGATTTTTTATTTCACTTTATTATCCTGAAACTCCTGTTTTTTGGGGGGTGCAAGACTTTGCACTTTCTTTATAGTTAACCCAGCAGGAGAGAAAGTCCCGACAGTTCTTTAAGCTGTAAACAATAGGTAGGACACGCAAAACGGAATGTATGTGCCCTGCGGAAGTTCTATCCGAAATGGAGAATCTCATTGGCCAGCCTCCTTTCCGTCTCCCGCCGCTGCCGGAAGGGACGGAAACTCACTTCAGAAAAAACCCAAAACGGAAACCCAACAAAAACTTTCCCAACACTTTTCTTTCTGGAGAGTTTCATTTATCTCCAACTTTATTTCCGTGCTTTCTTTCTCCTAAAAGTGTAGTGGTGGTGGTGGTGGTGGTTAACTTTCGTTTTCTATCCAATCAGACGTCACCATTTTCTTCCGCAAGTGTTTACA
The DNA here is from genome assembly GCA_034694825.1 of Anurida granaria. Lineage (NCBI taxonomy): Eukaryota > Metazoa > Arthropoda > Collembola > Poduromorpha > Neanuridae > Anurida > Anurida granaria. The sequence continues at coordinate 3,788 of JAQIWD010000730.1, forward strand.
ATCCTCATAAAACTTTGTTGTTTTATTTTTTAATCTGGGAAGAAAGCTTAGCTGGCTCGCTGGCTGGAGCTCAATTGAGATTGGAAACCAGCAACTACTGACTGGGGCTACACGCTGAAACTGAAAGCGCTCAGCAATAAAACTTTGTATCTCGTATGTGTGGTGATGGTAGGGAAAATTTTATTTTATGGGTTGTTCCTCTTCCCTCTTGCCTTGGTTAGAATTAAGAGTGATCCAGGAGGCGTTCCGTTTTCGGGGGAGAATATAATGGGCTCTTTATTTAACTCCATGGAACATAAACTTCCCTTTCTCCTTACTGGAGTCCCTGGAATAGACTAAGGAAGAAGAGAAAGCGGACAAACTGCCCGTGTCATTGTCAATTGTCAGAAGGAAGGCAGGAAGAGTTATGAGTGGGAAGGAGGCAGGAAGAAAGTTATGGAAAGTCCACTTGAAGAAAACCATGGAAAGAAACCCAAGATCAATCCCATTCACCTTAGCGTTTGGAAATCTACCCGGAGAGACCTCTCCTATTGATTTTATACCCAGGCGGGCATCTTCTAGCAGACAGGCAGGCCACTGCTCCAGCTTTCTCCAGTATCCCCAACACATGTCCAAATGGGACCTTTCAGACGGTGAAAGTGTGCCCCTGAACCACCTCCTGGAATCGAGTGGGCCCTTGAGTGACAAGTACTCACGAGGGCCAATTTCTCACCCTTCCTTGGGTAAAAATGCCCCAGAGAACTACTGGAAAGGACCCCGTTAACTTGATGGACGAGGAGGTGGGGGTTATTGCTGAAAAATTTGAAGTGGAAAGATGCCCTGGGAGAAATTGGACCTTGTAGACGGTTATTTCGTGCTCGCTGTTGTCCCTTTAATGTTGATTCGTCAGAACCGACGGATGAAACGGCCGAATTACGGAGATTAATTTTTATTGATTTTCTTCATTTTCTGGATAAAACTGATAAAAACCGACTTCCGGGTTTACAATGGTTCCTGCCCCGCCGTCCACGTCAGTCCGTCCAACCTCCCGCACTTTCGCCGTCGGAATAATAATTCTGCCTTTCACTTTTCCCTTAATCAACTCATGCGATTTCATTATTCCATTATGAAATTCAGTTTAGGCGGAGGTCATTACCTCGTTTCAGTTTTTGAAAATGCGAAAAAGATCGTCAGAAAAAGGAAATTGCGTGTTGGAATTTCTGGAGGGATGCCAGTGCTGAGCGCTGCTGTTCGCTGGGATTTTGACGTGCGTTTTGCGCGTTGTTCTCCTCGACTGACTCTCTGTCATTAAACTTGAGAGTAGAAAGCCATAAAACCGTTAACAAGAAATATGATCGCATTCTTAACTTGTTTGGAGAAAGTTGGGCCAAAAGCGTTCAAAATGGATATTTTCTAAACTCTAAAGCCTTTTTCACTTGGAATTTTTGGAAAAAAAAAGTGAAGAATGGGCAGAAGTTATACAAGGGGAAGAGGTTCGAAATAAAAAGTTTTGTTTCTGATTAGAGTGAAAGTGGAGGAGGGTGTGAAGAAAAGGAAGAAGATGATGAGAGTCGTCGAATCCCCTTGTGAGTCCAATTGAAGACTTGGAAGGGGAAGAAGAATGAATTCCTTTTCCCCATCATAGACTCAAAATAAATAAGAGAAAGTGCGGGCGGGGGAAAGTGGACTTTTATTCCCCTGGAATTTTCTCCAGCATCCAGAAGGAGGATTGGAATGTAAATGATCCCAATTCCCCTTCTATTAATCCCCACAGCCCATTACAAACTTTTCCAAACACAGAGGGAAACTACAAGAGCAATTATTTCCTAATGGTGATGAGAAGTCCCACGTGGGACTCAGAGGAGTCAAGGTGGGTCCCCTTTGTAGTTTTGCCACCATGGTGGGACGAGCAGGAATGCGGTGGCGGATCCACCTGGATGAATGGCAGGCAAAGTAATAAATCCTCCTTCCCATTCCCCATTTCTCTTCATTTATTTACACGATGGCGTCTAAACTTTCACTCCTCCCGGACAGACTTTCTTAGAAACAAATTTCTAATGAAGAGAAAAGGGCAACGGAAATTAAGATTTTCACATGGAATGGATAGTAAACTAAAAACAAACTTTTCACCCACCACCACCACCGCAGACGGCCACAAAAACTCCGAATTCTGGGAATTTTCACCACCTTTCTCTCTACGAAACGAGAATGCGTGCATTAAAAATGGAGTTTCTCCAACTTTCCCCAGGTTTTGAAGAATTGCATTCGAAATCATCTCGAGGGCGAAGAGTTCTCCATCATTCCTGCCCAGAGGGAAAGGCCATACACCCGAAAATGGAATCTCCAGGAATCTTGTTACGTTGCAGGGCTGGAATTGGCTATTATGGACTCGCTGGAAAAGCTGCCTCCCCAACCTATGTCGCCGTCCGAGGTGCCTCTGCCTGTCGCTCCTGCCAAGTCGTAGGGTATCCGTGCCTACGAAGGTACCCCACCAGTCACGGTTACGTTCATCGTTGCCTTTTCCCTGGAAAATGTGATAAGCGGGATGAGATGGGGCTTTAGGCATCCGGAAAATCTTCCTTTCCGCCAACTCTCATTTCTTTATTTCATTTGGCATGATGGAATTTTTATTCTCCAGGAAATGGTTTCAGGGCAACGAACCGCGGGCAAAATTCCATATGGGGCTCAGTCAGGTGAACTTAAACCTCCGCCACCACCACCACCACCACCACATGAAGGGAAGAGAGCGAAACCAAATTCTTTTTGCCCATCAATCATGGTCTTCATGGCTTCTCAACATGAATACTCACTCTAATTCCTTTGTTTTACGCAGTTTACAAGATTTCTTACTCTTTTCTTCCTTTTTTCTTGCCAAGAAAATGGGAACTGGAGAAAGCCACCCAAAACCTTTTTCTTGACTGGAGAAAGTGAAACCTTTTTTCTTGACTGGAGAAATTGCGGGGAGCACTCTGGACACTTTGGGCCAAGGGCCGTGGGCCTCAGGCCACGTTGAAATATTGGTCGTCTCGGGAAATGTTTTGTCCCTAAGCCAATGAAAGTGGAGAGATGCGTCCCAAATTCGTTTAGCCCCCCTCATCATCACCGTTTTCCGAATTCAGCTCGGGTAGCTGGAAAGCAGGGATTCCCAAATCCCAAGGGAAGCTTTCGGATCCTGCTTGAAGACTTTTCCTCCCTTCCCCGTGTTATGTGCCTTGGTTGTTGTGTCTTGTCCTTATGCTTCCCATTCCTTGGTCCTTAAGCTTAGGTTAGGCCACCAACATTCTCCAGCATTCTCCAGGGGACTTGGAAAGTGCTGACAGAGCACCAATCACAAAACAGTTCCTACTCCATTGCATTCTGAAATAAACATAAAGCCCGGCACACGCCCCGGAATTGAAAAAAAGGGACGACGAAATTGGATTATAATAATTTTTTCCGCTGTCTCTGACGTTTTTTTTGTTTGACTGAAGAAGAGAAAGTAGAAAGTCAAGGAATGGGGAGGACGACGACGGCGACGTGTCGCCCTGTCTGTTTTTCTGCATTTCTACTCTCTCTTCTATGTTCATTTCGTTTTCATTTGACAGAAGAAGAAGAAGAATGAGGACCTTTGAACTAAGGAGGGATCTTGGAATTGGCTTAGTTAACTTCCGGCGGCAGCGGAACCCCTGCGGCTCCTCATTGGCTCATTATTTATTCATTGCTGCACAAATTCAGGGATTCGTCAAGAACTTTCTCTTATTCCTCTCTCCTCATTTCCTGCTCGCATGTCGCCAAGGGGCAAAGTGGGGAACCAATCGACATGTCGCCCCGCTGCACTTTCTCCAGCCCCCCCCCTGACACGCACATCTACATTTATCTTCAATAAAATTGAATTTGATGTCAACTGGGGGGTTTACAATGAATGCACAAACGACCAATAAGAATAAACTTAGTTTTGCATAAACTTTTTTTATGCTTAGCTTTTACAAAAATTTCCTGGGTAGTCCGCTTTTCTATCTTCTTCTTTCTCCGGATCTCCAGGTTTCTACGTTGGAAATTATATTTTAGCAAAGGGGAAAGCGGATGAGGAGCATAGAAGGGAGCGTAGAAGCGTGCAAAGGATTTCCAGGAATTGATTTCATCCTAAAATTGGTTTAAAATCATCCACTTCTTTCCGGGCGTATCTTCACGATTGGTATCTTTCCAGAAGACCAAAGTTAAAAAACTGCTTCCCTTTTCACTTTCTTTCTCCAGCCATCACTGGGAGAGAGGCCCATTTCCTTCCAATTACACACGGAGAACAGGAGGGAAGCACAAGACTTAGGTTCCCTTTTCACTCCATTTCATCCATCCAGCCTTTCTTTGCTTTGGTTCTTCTTCTTCTTCTTCTAGATTCCGTTCTGGAAAATCAGAGTTCGAACGGGGGGATTTTATTATTGCCGTTCTTTCCTTTCTTTTTTTTTCTGGAGAGATTTAATGACTTCCGTTCTGGTTCCTTTGATCGATGGGAAAAGTGGAGGTGGGTTCATCCCGTGCGGTTTTGGCTGGAGAAAGTCCAGGTTACCAAACGCCACCGCCACCACCACCCCCCATGAAAATGGATACCCCGCCCCAATTTGAATTATTCAAATTCCCCACCACTGTTCCTACACTCAATTATTCATGACGTGACGCTTTCCTACTCCATCAACCGTCGTAACACCTTACTTATAAGAAATCTTTTCCTCCGCATTTCGTTGCAAAAGCACGGAAGGTATTAGAAAAAAGCCCTAGAAGGAAGTTGTGAATCCTCAGAATTGCAAATTGCGGAGTCTGGAAAAGTTTCTCCAGCCCCGGCTCATCATTCCTAATGGAAATTGGAGGCACCTCCAGGAACCACCTCATAAAGCCTTCCAGTGCCACAAGTAGTTTGGCTCCACTACAGCCGCTCCAGGAGCCAAATTGGAGGATGGCAATTAACTTTTATTATGCAGAATGCTCAAATTTCGGAGGTGTTGAGGAGTATTCTTGCAGACGCCTCGCTATTGCCAGAGTTTTTTTGAAAGTCCGCGCTGAAATCCGGAGTTGTCAGAAACGTCTTATCCCGTTGACGTCCAGGTTGAAGAGGCTCAAGTCGTCAAGCTTTCTCTTTACTGTCATGTTCCTCGGAGTGAAAGGCTCTGATTGGTCGTTTCGTATTCGTCCCGGGTTCAGACGGTCGTCGGCCCGGGTTGTAAAGAGATTGAGGGAAAGATGGACCCTGGAAATGTCTCCCCTGCGGGCCGTCCTGTCTCTCAACCCCCCACCCAAGCGATGTTCCGAAGGTGTTGTGATAATTCAGTTGTTGGGAGCTATTAAGGCAGCGGGACTAGGGCGGGATTTATGAGACAGTTTTCGTCTGTTTCCCCTCTTCTTCCAGGACTTGTCCCATTTCTCCAGCGTTGATCTTCCCACCTGCACACTTTCGACGAGATAAATGTCTCCGGGTCCTCTATAAATCCAAGGCGGCAAAGGAGTGGATCCCACCAAAAAGTTTACTTTTTATGGGAGACAAAAGAGAGGGGAAAGTCTCCACTTACGTCGTCTTCCCTCCTGATCCAGGATCCTGGATGCTGAAGGAGTAAGGCGCTGGAGAGCAAAATGGAGAAAGTTGGGATGAATTCGTAAGAAGCCTTTTGAAGCCCTGGAGGTCCTCAAATGGAGAATAAAAAGAAAGTCCATATTCCAACATTTCCTTGTGGTTTTCAAATGTTCAAGAAGGTTAAACAACCTCATTCACGGAAAAGTTAAGGAACATAATTTATTTCTGCCCACAACAATTCCCATATTTTCTGCTCCTGACATTTTCCGAACAATTTATTCAAATTTTCTTGTATTTTCCCATGCCCTTCCCATCACGCTTCCTTTCACCAGGGCTGACTTTCTCTTTTTCTTTTTCCCATTTGTAGTAACCTTGTCGTCTTGTTTTTTTTCTTGAAAAACACAAAATGACGACAAGGTTACAAATGAAAACGGGAAGATAAAACTCTGGAGAAAAACGCTGGAGAAAGCGTAGTTTTGGCCTTCACTTTTCCCCCGGTTTCCGGCGGTGCATTTGGGTGCGTTTGGCATTTGATTTCGGCTTCCGTTTGTCTTGCCTCCGCCGCCACGTTCTCCCATCACGTCCGCCGTAACTGGTGTTATCTGGGAGTCAATCTGGAGGAGGAGGTGGTGGTACTGGTGCTGGAGATACTGGAAAATGCTGGAGGAGGATGAGTAAAGTGGTCCTGTCGAATTCCTGTCTTGCTCTTCCCACTTCTTGCTATGTATGCCATTCTTGTTCCGCTAGGTAGATTGATGGTCTCCGTCTGCCTACTTTGTGTGGAAAGCGGGGAAATCTGTCTGTCATGTCGATAACTCAGCGCTCTTCTTTTTGTAAATAACAACCGGGGAGCCCTTCCTTCCTTCCAGTGCATCCCCTGACCCCTCCGCCCCTCTTCACTTGACTAAATCACCAGGACTAGAGCGCTGAGAGTGAAAGTGAGGGACGTGGATCGGGTTCTTAAGTTTTGAACGACCCGACCCCATCCCTCTCTGTCAGTCGTCCCCCATTCAGAAATTGAAATGGAATCCATTTAGAGCAGGAGATAAGAAGACGGGGCTGGAAATCAGTTTAGCCATTTCCAAAATCTTTTAAAGCAGGATTAAGCGACGACCAACTTTCTTCCAAACTTTTCTCCAGCAGCGTTCAGAAGCGCAGCGGTGCGGGGCGAGGGAAGCAAGAGCAAGAGATCCTTAAAGGTGTCACGTAGGCCAAACGACCTCCACTTGGGCCTAACGACACACCCTCAGCAGTTCCATGCCTCCTTGAGCTTTCTTCCAATCAGGCAACCCCCGGTTTTAATGGGCATTAGACCACAATTCAAATGCAATCCAACGGCGGTTGTAGTCCCGCCCAATAATTATCCATCCACTGCACAATTCCCTGGAGAATTCATGGAAAATTTAACATTCATACCAATGCTGGAGAAAGTTAGAATTCAAAGTTTTCCAGCAAATGCGGAGGCGGAGTTCTATGTTTACAGGTCGTGATTTATTTTTTTGCTTTTTACCTATTTTTCCTACCTCTCCAAAATAGGGAAAAGCCCCATCTGGAACCAGTGGAATCGAGATTGAAAAATTGGGTTGATTTCCTTTGAACCCGAAAAAGTTTCCGTTCCACTTTCACTTCGCGTCGTCCAATGGCGACATGAGCCCTTGGCCGTAAGTCCAAAGTCGTAAGTCGGACTGAAAGGGTAATGAAAACAAAGTGTTCAATTTCTTCCAATTCTCTTAGAGTTGAGTCATTTCGACAAAACTTTGGTCATTCCGACGACGCTGTCGACTTTCATTCCGGGTGCAATTACCTCGATTCCTGCCAAATTCCGTCAACTTCCAGGAACTTCCAGGAACAACTTTAGGAAACTCAATTGGGATCAGAGGTCAGGAAGAGTGAGGAATCAGACAAGCCCCTCCAGCTCCCTCCAGCTTTCTTTTGGCAAGAAGCCATTCGCTGAAATTAAAAGGAAAACACTTCCCACCGCGGCAGGGAACTGGAAGTGAACCCGCAGTGTGACTGATTTATTGGTTTATTTTCGTCAAGTCGGTCCTAAGTCCTTAAGAGGATTGCGGTGAGGAGCGCTGAGGAGGGCTCAAGCGTTGGCCGCCATCGCTGGTGATTATTCAAAAGTCAATAGCATTTCCGGAGGAAAAGTTCTAGGAAAGAAAGGAGTCTAATCAAAAGTATAAAAATAAGTTGGCATCCCTTTGTACCTTGTTCTTTGATCTCTTTTCTGGAATTTGAGCTGGAGAAGTCCCCGTGTTGGGAGAGATTGTGATAAATGATGTTTGTGGTGGTGAAAGTGGAGAGTAAACAAGGGATGGAGTTTATTGTGCGGAGTTCTGATTGGTAAAAGGAGAAAGGTAATCCAATAAGGTGCCGCCGCGGCGGTGTTGGCCGCGGTGGTGGTGGTACAAGTACAAAATCAAAGGCGTCTCCTCAGGGTCTTCCTTTTCCCCATCTCGATTAGAGTTTCTTGATCTCTCCGGCCTCTCGTCTGTAATTATTGTTGGTCCAGGATCCATTCCTCAACTGCCAGGAAAGTTAAGTCTCCTGGATCAGAGGAAAAGTGATCTCTGTCTGTCGATATCCCCAGCTCCAAATACTTCCAGACCTTCCAGACACACGACCAGTACCCACTAAAAACCGCAGCTGGAGAAGAGACAAGGCTCTGCGGCCTCCTTTTATCTGCCTCCCCTGACTTTCTCCAGGCTTTTGATTTGACAAAGCGGATGTTGCTGGTGGATGCTGGAAGAGGAGACAATTTTCTCCTGTCGCTTCCCCTCATTGTCTCCCGTCCATCCAATTACTTTCTCCAGCGAAAGAGAAATGGACGCCAGTCCCTCACGATTAACTTTCCCTTTTTTCACCTTCATCCTCGATGACAGTAAATAACGAAGATAAACAGGGGGGGGGGGACCACACAGCTTCCAGGACTTGAGAACTTTGGAGCAGGGCTGGAAGCGCTGGAATTGGATTAGCATAGGAAGCGCGCACACACCCGGTGGGTTTCCCTTGTTAAACTGGATGGAAGGAAATGATTGTCGGAATGAGTTTATAAACAGAAGCCCAAGATTTTGTAAATCCTGGAATCTTTAATTAATTTTTGGTGGGTAATGATGTAATGACTTTATGATGCAAATGGGGAAGTTCCTCCATTGATTCGCGGGAAAGTTTGAATGGGCCCCTCAAAAACAAACGTTGCCTCAGCTTTCACCGCACAAGTGCGTTTTGTAGTGTGCCCGGAATGGACGTAATTGATGAAGATGGTGGCAGCGGTGGTACTCGTGTCATTTATTAGTTTAGGCTAAGAGGGAAAGCTCGGGGGGAAGGGGACATAATGAAAAGGGGACTTTCTCCCCTACCATCCTCGTCAACTCCATCGGAATCCAATTGAAGCGAACGAGTCAAGAAGAAGTGAAAGTCCTTTGGATTCTGAGGAGCACATCTTCATGTTCCCCTTTGAATCTTCCCCTCCTACCCGCTTTCCCATTCCCATCCTTCACCCTCCTCCGATTCCTTCAAGCATCATCCACTTCTCGGCTCTAATTCTTCTTCCTCCTCTTGTTTTTATTCCAGGAGATGCTCGGATCAAAATTTAAGTCTTGGATGGAGTCCCAAGTCGCCAAAGTCCACAGGCACACGGCCAAACCGCGCTCCAGTTGGGGCAGCAGGGAGGATGGGAATTCTAGCTCTGGCGTCCCAAGCTCCTGCAGCAACGACACCTCGATCCTCCTAGGCGGTGGGACCTCAATGGGCTCATTCACCCAAAACCTTTCGTCCCCCGACACGGGATACTCCACTGATGGCTACTCTCCGAAAAGTACTCACCCACCGCTGTCCTTCACTGCCAGGGTCACGTCCACTGCCACCGTGTCCAAGACGAGCCTCCTCACCCAGCAGGTACAGCAAGGCCCGGAGAGACTCCAAAATCAAATCCTATCTTCATTCATTTCGTCCAGTCGGCCCAGTCAGGAGTCCCCCCGGAAACCTCCACGTTTGAGCAAAATCAAACAGCAACTGGAGATCCAGCAGCAGCAGCAACAGCTGGAGAATGAAGCCAAAATGCGAATCTCTCTGGTGTCCAGCGAGGACTCGGGTCAGGGGACGCTCGGGAGCAATCGGATCTCTGGAGAATCCTTCGGACAGTTCCGGTTCCCAAATATTTGTGAGGAGCCGAGGGAAACGGAAATCCTGAGCGACTGGGCCCCGACGGATGAGGATGTGGACGAAGGGGTACTGACGCCAACACCGACCCCACCACCTTGCCCTCCCATGTCACCTTGTCCCGGCGAACCGAAGTCAATAGGTAAGGTTGGAATTCAAAAAAAAAACGTGGAGGTTATTACACATTTTTTGATTCTGTGACCCTTTCCAGGTTATCCGGCTCAAGTTATCCAGACGTCGGAATTTCCAAAGGCATATGACACGCTCCAGCTCCTCAACCAATGCAATCACGTCTTTCCACTCCCGACCTGCACGGGACCCCGATGTCTCCAGGCCCAGATGGACAACCGGAGGAAACGTGGAAAATCTGGAGGAAGGTTTGGATTCATCAAGAAATTGTTCCGGAGAAAGTCCACCATTGAGCAAGACCTCCCGGAGAATTCCAGGGGGAAGCCGATTCGAACGGGCCCAGCTGGTTACTGGCTCACACCGACTCCTAACTCATTCCGGAAGAGGACCGTCGACACATACAACTGTGTCTCTGCGTCGGCGACAATTCCAAAAGTGGTCAAGAGCGACATTATCCGTCTTCCCCAGACGACCCCAACCACTCTGCCTAGTTCCAACTGTACCCCGACGCATTCCATGAGGGGATCTCCATTCCTTTCTAGGCTCAATTCCTGCAATGTGTCCCCAGCATCGGTCCGATTCAGACCACAGCAACAGCAGCAGCAGATGACACCGGTCCACCAAACTCCGCGACCGGCGGTAGCTTGCCCCCATTCAGAATCGCCACCGGTGATGGCGTCCCCCCGCCCCACCATCCAGACAACAAATCGAATCCACCAACCACCAAGTTTCAACAATTACTCTCCGATACATCGGCTGGTGGTCACCACTGGAGTCCACCACCTCCACCACCATCGCCCTCCAGCGCCCGAATCCCCACTTGTCCGCTCTCAGCAGAATCATCCCCGTCCACCACCCCCTCCGCCACCTAGAGCCGTGAACCTACCTATGAGCCCAAACTTCCCACTTCAGCCATCAGCTCAACCTAGCAGGTATCCCTACATTCTCTCCTCCAATCAAAACTCCCCAATCCTAAGCAACAACGTCCCACGGCGACTCTCGGTCCCATTTGAGACCAAGCACTACTATGCTTCCCCATTGGTCCAAAATTCCTGCCAATCACAACGACAGCCGCCCCCGCCACCATACCCGTTCCACCACCAATCAGGGCATGGAAACGACATTGACAGGATTTACGAACGGGTCGAAGGGACTGAAGTGAGCGACGAAGGAGACGGTAAGCATTGTTGTACCTAGTAATTGCCCATAAGCGTATCGCATCCAGTATGTAATTTTTTGTATTAGGGGAAGGTGGGGACTACGAATGGGATGTGTCCCTGGCAGATTCGGAACTGAGCATGAGTCAGGGGCAGGAGTCGAATCGTTCCAGAGTTTCCCAGTCGTCCACCCAAACTTATCATGTTGGCATCCCACCACCACCGCCACGTCCAGCAGTTTTTGATCTACCACCACCACGACCCCGCGTCCCACCCATGGCCTGGGGGACGCGACTATCTGAAATGGAACTGAAATTATTAGAAAACGAAGCGGATTTGAAGTACAAGAATCTCCTTTGGGAAGCTGAAGTTCTCCTCCGTCAATTTACAATGGAGAAGAGGAAGGTCAATGTCCGGGAAAGTCCACGCCAAAGAGTCCAGCAAATCCCGCGGCACTTCTACGACTCGGAGTGTCCCCAGAGTGACCCCCTCAGAAGAAAAGTAAGTCAGATTGAGTCGAGAATTTTCCGTTAATCAGTTTGATATTTTGATTCCATGGTTTCAGACGTACGACTGTTGGGCACTACGTAGATTGCAGCAGGAAATGGCTCTCTCTTGTGCATCTCCTCCAGTCCTCCATCGGTCCCGTCATAATCTCCAGCCGAATCTAGTACATAATCCCATCAAACTGAATCATCATGATCATCATCCTGTCATCTAATAATAGTCTTAGCCTTTTCAACAACGTCATCGTCAGTAACCTAGTCTCTAGAAAACTAACAAACTAGTCAATCAATAATCCACGACGGAAGTTAGGACTCCGCGCCATCAAGTGTATACGAACCTTCTTGTCATCATAACTCCTAGTTCTTATTTAATAAAATTTAATAATTAAACATAACCGGGTTGGTTTTGTAACAGTCTATAAATCCTGCTTACGCCAACTTACGTCAGGCAACGAAGGGATTGTGACGGCATTTAGGTACAAGGCTTGATTGGAAGTTTTGTTTCTTTGGTAAAATCTTATTTGTATTGACAATGGATCACTGGTAGCTTTGTACAACCTTCCGGCATCCCCACATTTCTACGGTTTGCAAAAGCTGGGGACTGAACGGCTTCCCTTCCACGGTCCCTCCAATGAAGGACGCGAATTCAGTCTGAACTTGGGGAGGGGTGCCTGGGGAAAAGGCCAAGGACGCTGACGGCTGGATGATCCCTTTGACAACTTTGAGCTCAATTTCACATCCCCCGTTCCCCGACCCGTATTCCAGGAGTCTCGTGATGGTGAATTCAGGGGTCTTCCCTAACGTCCATTCCCAACCACTGAACTGTGTCCGAATGGCCTCCAGCCCTGGAAACCATTCGTCAGTCGGATTTAAAAGTTGGAAACCTCGTTGCTTCTGGGCTTCGACGACGCCGCCGTCAACACCGCTTGCATCTGTCTGCAGAAACTCTTGGCCAATGGCGGTAAGGACTTGAGCCACCGTGATGTCTGGATTGGTAGCCTTCAGATTCGTCACTGGGGATTTCTTGCTCTTGGTCGCTCTCGACACAATTCCATCCTGTGATAAAGTAGAAAAAAGGAACAAGTCAAAATCCAATGCCACTTCAAGCAAGCACAAATCACGCTCTAACACTTACAGTGTTTGGATTTAGAAGTGTCGAAAGTGTCTGGAGATCCGAATCCACCAGGAGCGTGCAGTGGTGATAGGCATTCTTCCCAAGTTTAGACGCAGTTCCGGAAATCTATGATTCAAAGGGTTTAAAATAATCATTGCAGAGAAAAATTGTGATGTTAGTTCTAAGTAGGAGGACTCTTTACCTTTGATCCATTGAGTATTAGATCATCCTTGCAATTTATGTCAGCTTCAAATCCTAGTTTGTGGAGCGCTCTCTGAATAATTCCCAAATTGAACCGTCGATTATATTCGGTCCTAGTTGTGAAGAAGCTGCAATTGAGATTCCCTTGGTCATGGTAAACTGCACCACCGCCGGAATTTCTTCGAGCGACGAGGACATGCCGTCTCCTAGCCTCCTCGACGTCAACTTCTGTCCAAATGTTTTGGTGACGTCCTATGACTACTGTTTGGGTATTCTGCCATATGAGGAGGATCCGATGCTTCTGGAAATCGTGATGTCGGTAGAACCAATCTTCTAGAGCCAGATTGGAATGGATATCCTGGGATTGGGAAATGAAGACGGACCTTTCAATTGGACCATAAGGAACATCTGACGTGGAAAATCTTTGGACGGATTCCCGGAAACATTTCCCAAGTAGAATTCGGTTTATGAATTTCTGGTAGTTTGTACACACCTGGAAATGAATAATGAAAGTTACACATATAACTGTTTATAAATCAAAAGGAGTTTCATTACCTGGAAGGACATATTGGATATACTGGATGCTATTTAGAACTTGACAGCAAATTGTCTGCCCATACCGATTACATTCAGAAAATCATAATTAGAAATTCGTCGAAAAACTAGGGAGTCCAAAAACTATGAGCGTCTCAACTCATACAGAGGCCGGCGTTTGATCAACGCTCCCGCTCCCACATGCTCCCGCTCCCAGGCCTCTCCTTCCGCTCCCGCTCCCTCCCGCTCCCGCTCCCAAGCCTCTCCTTCCGCTCCCGCTCTTCTCCGCTCCCGAGGCTTTCCTCTTGCTCGAGGATTACAAAAACTCCATTAGAATATCGAATTTATTAGTGTTTTGTCTTAGTAATAATTTAGTATTTAATTAACAAG